>APFE031379558.1:267372-329167 GCA_000404065.3 Pinus taeda | reverse complement strand
CTCTCTTTTTGAAGTTTGACATGAAGAGCAAAGGTTTGAGGCTTGACAAGGAGGACAACATGGCTATTTAACTGCAGATAACCATGGTGACAAATTTCAGTGTAACAAGGCCAAACAGTGATTTCTTTGGGTTCAATGATATGCCATATTTTCTGCAAATTAGGAACACTTGCCTGAGATGTTTTAAATTTTCTTGGTCTGATTTTGAGAAGGTAGTAAGATCATCAAGGTATATGACTAAGAAATCATGGATCTCCTTAGCAAATGCTATGTCCATTGCCCTCTGAAATGTTGCTCCTGCATTCTTGAGTCCAAAAGGCATTTTGACATATTTAAAGGTTCCCCAAGGTGTTGTAAAGGCAGTTTTGTCTTGGTCATCCGGGTGAACTAAGATCTGATTGAATCCTGAAAAGCCATCTAATAATGAAATGCTAGAAGCTCCGACTACCCTTTGTAGGATATGATCCATTTTTGCTAAGGGGTAGTGGTCTTTGAGAGAGACTTTATTCAAATTTCGTAGGTCAACACAAAGCCTTATCTCTCCGGTTTCTTTCTAGTGGGTACTATATTTGAAATCCACTCTGAGAATCTGATAGGTGCAATGATTCCGGCTTCAAACATTCGTTTAACTTCTTTTTCAATCATGGGAAGGAGGACAGGATTCACCCTTCTAAGCTTTTGTTTAAAAGGTTTCTGATTTTCTTTCAAGGGTATAGTATGTTGGATAATTGAAGTATCATAAGACTTGAGGTCTGCATAGCTCCAGGCAAAGACATCTTGGGACTCCTTAAACAAGTCAATGTATTTTAATGTCAGATCAGCAGGCAATGCTTTGGAGAGTTTTATCATTTTGGTATTTTCTTGTAGGTTTTAACCCCGTATAGAAATTACCTGCATACGAATTCTAAATCACAAGAAAAATAAAAGTGCGAGAGCATAACACATAAAACACATATACACAGAGATTTCCCACTGGATCTCAAAACCGAGACTACTAGCTTGATTTTTCATTATATTCCTTTCAATGTTACAATACATATTTATACATGCCGAAAGTATCCAATATCTGGACCCAAACCATCGCGTCCAAACCAATGGACCAAAAACCATAGGTAGGTTCGCCCACCTAATATGGGTCCCAAAAAAAAAAAATTCTCGGGGTGCTGCCCCGAACACTGTAGAGGGGGGCTACCCGCCCCCCTCAAACCCCCGGATAGGGGGCGCTACCGCCCCCCTGTGACCCCCCCGCTGCGCAATCGGTGCAACGAAGGGGGGCCTCCGTCCCCCCACTAACCCCCCGGTTCACTACGTAGGTTAGTCGTGGAAAGAATATAACACAACCCAACATTTCTGTGGTCCCAATATTACAATCTTCAATCTCTACATTTAATGGCTGCATTTTTGGCTTTCTTGGAATGTCATTTGAATCAAATATATCTTCTAAAGGAGATAGGCCTATGGGTAGGACATTGTCCTTCAGCTCAATTACTTCAGATTCTTCCTCAATGATTTCACCAAAATCTGTTTGTTTTAGGTTTTGTAAATTTGTACAGTCAAAGGTTGTTAGATGCAAAATCAGATTTTCCGTTTCAGCTAATATATCTCGCTCAACTTTATCAATTTGCTGTTGATCATCAATAGTGCTTGTGTCTATGTTTATACTTGAGAATTCTTCTTTCAATGTCAAGAAATTATTTATTTGGGTGTCATTCTCAAATACTTTCCAATTTTTCACATTCTCTGGGACAGTAGGTCTGTGTTTGATCTCAGCAGTGAAGTGGTGATTGGGCTCGAAAGTAAGTTTACAAGTGCTGGCAAAAGTTGCCAAGCTATGTGCATGTAAGTTATGACTTCTTGGAATTTTAGTGAGCTGATATTCTAAGAAGCTGTTAAGTAATTCAGTTGCTGCTCCTATGTAAGACCTTAGCCTGATATCGTTTGTAACAAAATTTCCCTTCATCTGCTGTATAATCAAATCTGAGTCCCCTAGAATTGAAATCTTAGTTGCCCCTAGATTTCTAATCAGTTTGAGACCCAATAGAAGGGCTTCATATTCGGCCATGTTGTTTGTACATCTGAAATTTAGCCTATATGCATGACCCTGAGCATGGTCATTTTGCATGTTGTGTATCCAAACCCCTGCCCCCGCTCCTAAATTGTTCACTGACCATCAAAATCTAAGTACCATAAGATGTCCTAGTTATGAATACCCTTAATCATTTTGGAAGCTTGTTCCGTGGGAAGCTTTGGCTTTTGTAACTCATATGATATGTCATTTTTCTTAGTTGTATCAATCACATCAAAACCTTTTTGATCTAGGGCACTAGATTGTTCATTCATGCTTTTTGTTTGTGCTATTTCTAGGAGTTTGACCTCAGCTTTGGGACACATGTCAGCATTGTATAAGATAAATGAATCCATGTCAGAGTGAATGGAGTAAATTGGGAAGTTTTGGGGCTTTTCTTGACTCCTAACCACATATTTCATCAATGTTTCCTGGTACAATCTCTTTGGCTGGCCAAAGACTGAAAACGTGGCATAGGACATGTCCAGCTGCAAAGATCCTTGGAGTTTTGCACCCCAGGATCTGGACAAAAGCATACCATACTTAGGTGGGATATCAACCACCACTACATCCATCAAGATAGTCTTAGCTAGATATTGAACTAAGATACACAAAGGTATTTGATTAGGCCTACGCACCTGACCTAGCTGGAATCAAATGGAAACAAGTCCTTATAGGGCCTTGTGATGTCTAGATCTAGCTTTTCCATCACAGACTTAGGCATTAGGTTATGGGAAGCTCCTGAATCCAACATTGCATTGTGTAACACTTTGTCATGAATGTTTAAGCTCACATAGAATGGGGGAACCCCTCCATCTACTGATTTACCATTGACTTCCAGACCGAAAACCAGTTCTGGTTGGTCATCCAAAACATTTATTGCATCCCTATTCTCTGATATTTGCAGTGACCTATTGATTTGTTGTCTGTAAACTTCATGTTTGGCCAATTCAGAGAGAGGAATGGCTATTTTCAGCTTGCCAATTTCTGTTTCTATGTTAAAAGGTTTTTCTATCTAAATCTTTATATTTTGGGAAACAAGCTTTTCCTTTTCAACTGAGTTTTTATTGACCTTCTCTTGATTATGTATGTTGTTATAAAGTGCATCTGATTTGAAATTATTTTCTGGAGGGTTATTCAAATCTTCTGTTGGAGAATGGGATGTGAATGAATGGTTTCTTGAAGGATGTAAGTCTGATACATCTTCCACAGTAACTTCCTTTGGGTGTGTTTTATCAGAGGATTCTGTTGGGACAGCTCTATCCCTTGATTTCTTAGGCTGTTTAGTATCTTTCAGCTGGGTAGTTTCAAGCACATCTATGGTTCTGCTTCTCAATTTGTACTGTTTATGAACCTCATAGACTGTTGCATCATAGCCTTCTCTAAAATCAAATGACTCTCCAGATTTGGTTTGAAATTGGTTGAATTCGTGGGCCTCTTGGTCATCTTGGGTTAGAAAAATTTGATGTTCACTATCTAAGCCCATTAAGTTGATGTGAGGGTCCTCTGTGGGTTCACTAGAGGTTGAGGCCTCTACATAATTCTCTTGAAACGGGGGTCTAATGTTCTGATCAAGGCCAAGTCTTCCAGTAGTAGGGTTTTGGCCTTTTCTAAAGTTTGGGGTTCTTGTTCAGTTACTTGGTTTCCCTTCCTAGGATGACTTTCTTTCAATAGTCTCTACCCTGTCTCCCAATCTATCCATTCCTTTGATGATGGCATCTAATTTATGTTCGAGTCCTAAAGGTTCTTCTTTGAATGTTGTTCTTCTTTCAGTTCTAGCCCGGTTTCGTTTGGGAATCAAGTTTGCTTCTACACTAACAGCTACATTCTGCACGTCTGCTAGGCTCAATGGGGCTCTTTCCCTTAGCTGATATGCCATATCTGAATCAAATCCATCAGGGAATTTGATCAAGGCCAAGTCAGGTGGAGGTCTAAGGTTTTGTGGGATGGCATTGTATACATTGTTAAATCTAGCACAATAGTCTTGGACAGTTTCTTGTGGACCCCTTTTTAAATTGTCATATTCAGTTAAAATATGTAAAGGGTCTTTCATCTTTTCCCATCTGTTTAAGAAGACTTGATATAGGGCCTCAGAATTGGCTATAGAGTTTGCAGAAAGTGACCTAAACCAGGTCCTTACATCACTAGTTAGGCTTTGGACAAAGATCTTCATCCTTACATCATCATCATCAATTTCATAGTTTTCAAAATAGTCCTGGATCTTCTTAGTGTGTTGTTGGGCTGTATAGGAACCAACACCATCAAAATAAGTGATCTTTCTTTGATAGTCTTGGGTCATAGCCCGTAGATTTGCAGGTAATTGCAAGGGAGCATATCTATTGGCCATATTTATAGGGATAAATGGGATAGCAAGAAGTAGTGGGACAGCTGGAACAACAGGGCTGACGGTGGAAGAATGTGAAGCAGATGAAGAAGTGGAAAAGATGCTTTGAGAGGTGGATGAATAACTAGGGGAAGCAACAGTAATGTGAGGATGGACAAAAACTTTAGCAGGAGTTGGGATATAGTTCTGCTAAACGGTTTAAAGGTTTGAATCAATAGATTTTTCTTGTTCTTCTCGTTTCCTAAGGGTCTTAGGGATCAAATTGGGATTTTGAAAACCAGCTGGAGGATCTGGGTCAGGGTTCGACCTTGTGTAATGAGTTTTCTTCTTTAGAGCCAGCTTCTGAATTTGTTTTTTCGTATTTTTCTGGGGATGTTTTGCAATTACAGTTTCAAACAATGTTTCACAGGAAATTCATTTGGAAAATAGAAGGCGTTGAGCTTTCCTTTGAATATGTTGAACCAAGGAAACTGATCAAATCTTTGAGGAAGATGTTTAAAGCCTGAAACTAGACTGGAGATTGATTGAAGCAAATTTTACTTACTCCTGTGAATGCACAACAAGAACAGTTTCAGAGGCTACCTGGCTAACTTCAGGCTCCATCTGTAGTTTTTAGAAAATAAACAACAGTAACAAACAGTCATTCAGTCCCCAGTGGAGTCGCCAATGATGTTAGCACTCAGGTTGTTCCTTGCCTCCTATAGGGAATACAGTCGAGGTAACCACTAAGCAATCTTTTAGCTGCAGGTCATAGCCTACCTGCAACCAGAGAGGGCTCTCTCTTTGTAATGTAGCTTTATTTTGGAGTATTTTAGGCTAGTTATGATGAACAGGGTTTGGTTTTAAGTTTGTTGGATGGTGATTTCAGATAGAGCTGGGGTGCAAGTATAAAACAATTTTTCCCATTGGGCAATGGAGTCACTGAAATTGCAATCGTTGAAAGTGTTTCTTGGTGAAATGGTAATGCTACAAAGTAGGATAGGCAACCTAGGAACAATTTTCAAATCTAGAAATGATGGAATGAAGTCAGGGAATGAAAGGCAATCAAGAATCTTTCATTATACTGGCAGAGGGAAAGTGTATGAATATTATGCAGGAGCAATTAACGATTCATATACAGTATTCAAAATGAAAGAATTAGTGCAAACATGAGCAGTTAAGAATTCATATTTATGACTAATCCTGAAGAAAACATAATTAATAGGAGAGATTGAGCATAGGGTGCATTTAAACAAATCCTATGCTATTCTTCTTCTCTGTTATCAAGATTATGAAACATATATGAGATTTACAAATATAGAGAACACAAAACATAGTTTAGAATAACTTATTGTTCCATAGAATGACATAGGAATTCTGTAACAGGTCCCAGAACATCCAATCCACCTTTAGATGATTCAGAAACAGTGAACTTCAACAACAATTTGTATTAATACAGTCTGATATTTTACAGCGCAGTCCAGAAAGAAAATCACCAACCCCAAATACATTCTGTGGGGAGGTATATATACAAAAATGAGATAGAAAATATCTAGTTGATGATTCTTCACGCAATAAATTTCATTACCAGCCCTTTAAGGAAGTAGATAAAGGAAATAAATGTTGCAGTAATTGTTGGTATGCTAGCTGTCTATTTTGTCAGAGAAATTTGACTTTTGGGACCAACTGAGTCGGCTAAGGCTGCGCCTTCAATTTGCCATTTTATGGGCTTGATGTCCTGATGCTTTGCTGAGTCAGTGCTCTGACTTCCATTTGCCTGTTGTCTTTATACTTTGTTTGGTGCCTGCATACTCAATTTTGTTGACCTATAGCCGACCAAAATACTGAAGTTGAAAGAAGAGGAAAAGGACCAAAATTAACTAGGCAAAATTTCCAGCATTGCTTGCCACCAATCATCTAGAGGTATCTGATGTCTTCTTATATTTATGAGTGTTTCATCAACCTCTCTGTATTTATAAAAAATGGGTGGGACCTCAAACAGATGATTGATTTCATGCTCAATGTAAAACAGGTTTTCCAATTTGTCATAAAGAGATTGTCCAGAGGGAGGTACTGCTTCTTCTGAGGAACTTGAAGATGTTGTAATCTGATTTGAAACATAGTTATTGATTCTGGTAGTATATTGTTCACATGAAAGTAATTTTCCAGCACTAGTCAATAGGCTGGGCAATCCTCTGGTATGCAATGCTGTCATCTTTATCTTGAAGTCATTTATTTCTACCTGCATTTCCTGGCACTTTCTCTCTAGAGTCTACACAAAATTTCTCATGGTCAGCACCTTTTTTGTTGTCAGAATTGTATCTGTCCTGCTATTGATGTCTAATGCTGCCAACTCCTCTTTGGTATGAGTGTTCAGGAAATGAATCATTTTATTGGCTTGCTCGGGCATATTTCCCAATGCTGCTCTAGCCCTCTGAGTCTCAAATTGAGCTAGGCCTATTAACTCTATTTGCTCATGTATGGCCTAAATTGATCGCCATTGGTCAGTGATTGCTTGGCCAATCTTGGGCCACAGAATCTTTTCGATTTCAACTAGTGTCTTGTCTAAGGTAAGCTCTTTTTCTAAGGCCTTTATTTTGTTGTCCAAGGATTTTATTTCTCTTTGTTTCTCAGCCACTATCATCTTGGACTTGTCATAGCTTGCCTCTAGTTTGGCCAACTTTTCTTTGGCCTCTTTCACCTCTATGAGCCAAACTTATAGTTCTTTGACCACTTTCATCATCTCTTCCATACTCATGTTAGATCCTGGTCCTGTTGCTACTGCTGCTGCTATAGCATCTGTGGTTGATGTAGTCATTGTGGATGCTGAAATGACAGGAGGGGTTGTTGCTGCTTTTGTGGGAGGAACAGTGCAATAATTGGGGCTGTTTGAGGGGGTTGGAAGGTCGAATCTCCCTGCTTGCCCTGCAATGCTTTCTGAAACTCTTCCTCCATTTGTATTATTCTTTGATTCATCCTCATGAGCAGATCCATGGTATCACCAACTTATTTTTCTTGCAAAAGTTATGTAGTTTGAGGTTGGATAGTTGCAGACAGCTTTGCTTATTTTCTAAGCACAACAATATCATCTTCTTTCTTCTTCATAAGGGCCTTTATGCCCTTGGGATCCTTAGGATCATGCCCTACATCCACAATAATTTCCTCCAATGTTTTTCTTTGGTTATCTTTGGCTGAGGAAGACATTCTCTCCAAATCCAATTGAGTATTTGTATTTTTCAATTATTCCTTTAGTTGATGTGCCAGCATAGCCTTGTGTGCTAGAGTGGCATAGACCATTTCACCTCTTTGCTTATGTAGCTCTATTTGATCCATTGGGTGTATGTCCTTGAAGAGGACTTCCAGGTTTGTCTTTATGTAATCTACAGCTGTTTTGGGTTGTGGAACTTTAGGCTTAAAATGAGTTAGAATCATCTTTTCCTCATTGATGTCATAAGCTGCCATCAATCTTTGTTGTTTGGAGGGTATTGCTTTCAGGAATTGATCATACAGCTGTATTCTTAATAGCTCATTCTGGGCCTTGATTTCCATGAAAGTTCCTTTAATGCCAGATGGTTGTTTGCTTTGCTGCCTACCTTGCTCCTGTTGGAATGAGCTGGTACCTGTTTCCTGGCTTGTTTCTTTCTCCCTCCTTGGGTTCTCTATGATTTCTTCACTAATCTCTTCCTCAACTTGAGGATCAATTCTTTGCCTCTTGGCTTCAGGTTGCTATGTTGACCCACTTAGAGGTGTGGTCTCTTCTCTATCCCGTTTCTTACCTCTTTTCTCATTAAGAGGAGTCTGTAAGGCTGGAATCTGTGATGCCTCAGCCTGTTGTGGAGGGGCTTGCCCTTGACTCTGCTCCTTAGAGGTGGTAGGTTCTTATGTTCCTGTTTCCTACTCGGTATCCATCACTTCTTTTCCTTTTGTTGTAACTGTTGTTGATGTAGATGTTTCTTGGGCAGCTTGTGAAGCTGCAGCAGTGGACGTGCCCTCTCCAACTTGGTGTAGCAGTTTGAATGTTAGTTGTTGAAAAGAATCCAAGTCAAGATTTTTTTCCAAATCTTTGACATTTTGCTCCATTATTTCTTCTTGAGTGAGCTCTTCAATTAATGTGCCTTGTACCCACTCATCTTGATTACCAAATTGTTCAATCTGTGGGACTTTACAATGTTCATATGATGTCAGCCTATATTTTACTTTTCTCGCACTGATAAATCCATCGGGGTCATAAGGGAGCCACCAGAAACTCCTTTTTAGTTTGAGTTTCTGCCCCAGTATTTGATCAGCATCTTGCCAATCCTCTTTCATGTTCATAATAAAGGGGCCTAGATGGTCTTTGAATTTCAGGCGAGCTTTCTACTTGGCACTATGAAAATGAGTGAGATCTGAATTGATGAGTTGCCTATAATATTCCAAGGCAAACAGTCTCATGGGTACATATCTTGGGAGCCTGTGGGGACAGAGCTCACAACCATAGATCTTAATGAAAGTGTGATTTTGGTAGAGATACCAATCACCTATTTTGTAGTTCTTCGACAACTGCAATATCTTCTGCATGTCATATGATAATCTAGGAGGAGGAGTTATTTTAAAGAGACAGGAGACTGGATAAACAAATTGGTCAATGAACTCACAATAGGAGTAAGGATGGTTTTGGACCTGATGGAAGACCGATGACCAAAAGATAACAGACCTTCTTTCACCCTTTGCATCCAACTTCGTAATGGGACATTGGAAGCAATATGATTGATTATACATGAACAAATGATAGATATATGATGAATATTTGAAGACTCCCTCCCTATCCAGCTTTACTAGTTGGTCATGGATTTTATTTTCAATGAACTTGGCATAGTTGTACTTGACAGTTGGCGGCTGTCCTAGGCTGTATGTAGACAATAGGACCAACACTGTTCCATCAATGTGCTCACTTGTTTTGAATCCTAGCACAAAGGATATCATATCTACAAGCATTTTTCCTACTTCATTGAAATTGACATATAAGAAATGAGGTGGCTCTGTAGGCTAGCGGTCTACTCTCATGAATGTCTTGGCAATTCTGGCAATCTCAGAGCTGGAGTGTTTGGGGCCTTCATCCAGCAGGTATTTCATAGAAAAGGGACCAAAAGCCGAGTCTGCTTGAAATTTAGCATTTGGTTAATGGAATCAGGAGTGATATGGAAGAGTATGCTCCCAGATAGAAACTTGACAGCTCTTTGAGTTGGGTCATAGTTTTCAGCACAGAGGTGAATTATCTCAGCGAAAATATTTAGAGAGGGCAAGAAGTAGATGGGAAAATTTGATTCCCAAATGCCATACATGTCACTATTGCTCAAATAACTATTTCTCAACTGACAGAAGGTTTGCAAGTGGTTTCTGTCTCCAACCAAATCCTGAATGAGGTAATCCCTATCAGCTAAAGGAAGTGCTTCAAGCTCTTTGTTAGGTGCATTGATAGGAGCATTTAAAGCTGCTGGAGTGGCCCTCTTAAAGTTTTTCTGTGTTTGTATTTGGAGTGAAGGTTAGTGGAACAACATACTAAGGAAAATTGCTTCTGAGGATTTGTAAAGGAGCTGGAAAATGAGTTGAAATGAGGCAGTAGTCTTCACTATCTGTAGCTTATGACAAAAGATGCAAATTTACCGGCTTCAAACAGGCTTCTCTTCTCTTTGATGAATTCACTGGGTTGATAAGCTTGCAAGGGCAAATATAGAGGGAATGGGGATTATTTAAGCCCAATGGGTGAAGTTTTTGCAGAGGATTTTGGCAAAAGGGGTCAATGCACGGCCGTATGAAACTTTTGCCAGCAACACAAACTTTAACAATTTTTAACGGTGAATTTGCAAGTGGGCGCGAGTTGGCAGGGTTTTCTTAAAATAGGGGGTTAATTAATAAATTTTAGGTAGCATTTAGATGCATGCGTGCCTTTAGTTTGGGAGTTTGCAGAGTTTCAAGCAAGTGAAATGGAGAAAACGACGAAAATAGGGGTAAACAGGTGAAATTTGGGCAAATACCTGGTTTTTATGGCGTTGAGGGTGTTGAGCTAGTGCAATGGTGAATAATGGAGTTGAAATTGCAGGCGACAGCGGTGTGATTACTTGAATTTGAACTTTGGTGGTAAAATGACATAAAACAGCGTGCGTAGCTCTCCAAACTTTAACCAATGACAATGAAAGAAAACGGTCATTTCACGTGTTTTTTTGAAATTTGGGACTTTTTGGCACTTTTGGCCCTTTTTGAGATGACGTCAGCATGACATCATTTGGTGGTTAGTGGGTACGGCATGGTGACATGGCTGCTAACTCGGACGATGACGTTGCAGAGGACACGTTGGCGGGGCGGTGACGTGAGAGGGTGATGTGGCAGTGGTACAAGGCAGCAGCGGGCTGACGCGCACGTGACGTCACTGTGACGTGGTGCTAATGTCAGGGGTCAGAGGGAAGTTTATGGTATTATCCCGCACCACCTTTGGCCCTAGGCGGTATTGGGGAGGGACCTCCGATCACGCCGGGAGAACGACGCGTGGCGGGGGAACGGCAGCAAAACCGCCCATCCCCCAGACGCTAAACACCAGCAGATTAGGGTTTCAAACAGGCCACCCACCATTAGATATGTGGCATGGAACATCGGATGGTGGAAGGGGCAAGTAGAGCACCAGACGGTTAGACGCGGGACCTGCTCGGACATAATATTTAAATGTAAGCGCGGGCAGGGTTGAAAACTTTGGTTAGTGAGGGTTAATGTGGTTATGCGTGGGGATATAGTTTAATGTTTGATTAAACAAAAAAATTAAGTAATGAGCATGGGGGGTGGACAATGGTTATTAACTTAACCAAGGTTAAATTACTTCCATGGTTTTTAGGACGCCGAAGGGTTAATATTAGTCCCAAATGGACTAAATATTTCCCAAAACTATCTTATATAGCTATATTGCTATGGGGTGGGATATTTAATAAACGTTTTGGGGTTTTTACATAGCTTCTTGTAGAACTAAGGGTGGGGAAGTAACTTAGGGAGCTAAATAATAAAATCAGAAGTTAATATGAGATTGTGGAGTGAAACTGTAGGGAAAGATGCTAAGTTTATGAAGTGAAACTTAGACATAGGAAATGAATGGGGTTTGGAATGATGATGTTTACACAAGAAATGTGGTTTCTTTTCCTTGAGTAAACTCAGAGTTTGATTTGGCGCTTGTCCTAGAATGAAGTGAAACAGGACTATTGGGCAGATCCCAATGTCCTTGAGGGGATGTTGGTCAGAGATTTATGGGGGAATGAAGGGGGATTAGTCATGCTTCCATTGTTTATAAAACCAATCATTGCCTTGGTACTTGTGTTCTTGATGAAATGGATCCTTCTTGAGAAGACATAATAATCACACACTTGCTTCTGCAACCTCAAACTATCTACCCAGCCTAATACACCTAGCATTTTTTCTTCCTTTGGATTGGGTGCACTTGAACTAGCAAACCCTGATTGTCTTCTTTTCTTTTGACTTCCCTCCTATCTAAATGTACCCTTATCTCTTCCAAGGGCCCAGATTAAGCAGTTGGGCTCCTTAATTTCTCTACCTATCTACTCATCTGCCAAGCTTGAACTGTTTGGACAGATATTCTTTCTCTATTCTACAACAACAATTCAAACATGGCATGGTCCAAATTGAACTGTTGGGCCATCCATCAAATGTAATAAGCAGTAGTATCTCCACATGGTGAACTTGCAAATAAGATAACAGTGACATTTTGACTAGCCACCTTCTTGGTCTCTTGGTTTGGAGTTCATTTTAACTAGTTTTTCTTTTGACCAACATTTTCTTGCCTTTTGATTATTCTTTTAAGGCATACCCTCTTTTCATTTTTAATTTTCTTTGTCTGTATATAAAATATGGAACCTTTGCAGTATGCATGGATGAATATATTTAGCACTTCCACTGTCAATCATGAAAGATGAAACCTATTAGTATAGGAACCTAACAGTGGCTCCACTTTGGGATGGCTTTTCTTGGTGAAAAGCCAAGAACAGCAGGTAAGATTGCCTTATTCTTCAATTCTTGCTGTAGTCTGAAACTTTCTTGTCTTGGAGACCATTAATTTGAGTCTTTGTAACCTGTATGCAGTGCTTTTTAAAGCTGATCTGTATGAAATTGCAGCTCTGCTTCTTGCTGGTTTCTCTGAGTGTTAATTATCATCTTTATACTTATCAAGTTTTCCTTTTGATTATTTGTGGTAAATTAAAAATATACACCAAAAGGTGATGTAGTGCCCTGATGTTTCTTCAAAATTTGCTGCATTCGGTTCCTTATCTAACTGTTGTAAATGAAAATGCTGGAAATACAAATATTTATGTATGATATATAGCTGTGTTGTGTTCATCAAAGGGGATCAAAATAGTGTTTGAGCATTCTCCCATTGACTGGGCCTTCGTCAGTATTTGTGCCATCCAAACTCTTCAAAAAATAGGTGTTGTTACCTTGTATAGCTTGAATAACAAAAGGGCCTCTCCAAAGAAAATCAAATTTCCCATGTTTCCCTTTTTCTTCCCTCCTGGAGTTCCATTTCAGCACTTTGTTTCCTATGAGAAAATATTCAGCTTTTGTTCTTTTATCAAATATCTTCTTGAGTTTATCTTATAGTACCTGGGTTCTCTGGTATACTTCCTCCCTTATTTGCTGCAAGTAAATAGTTTGATTGATCCTTCTCTGAGTATCATTTGGTTCTGCTTGCGTTTCTCGCAGCAACTTGACCACAGGGATTCCTAAAGACGAGGGGAAAACAGCCTCTAGACCATACACCAATTCATATGGACTTGTTCCAATGGAACTTTTTGTGGTCAATCTGTCTACCCATACTGCATTGACAAGTTTTTTGTGCCAATTCCTTCTATTCTCTTCCAGGACTTTTTTGATGATGTTGATGAGGCTTTTGTTGGAGGATTTAGCTAGGCCATTACCTTGAGGGTAATAGGCGGTGGAATGACCTAGGGTAATATGGTATTTGTGACAAAAACTAATCATTCTTTTGGACTTAAAGGCAATTGCATTGTCTGTAATGATCTTTTCTGGACAGCCAAATCTAGATAAGATATTGGTCTCTAGGAATTGCATGATGATTGAGTCATTGGCTTGCCTACAAGGGATGGCCTCTATCCACTTGGTAAAGTAATCTGTGGCTATCAAAATCCATCTATGCTGGCCAGAAGATGAAGGGTGGATCTCCGCACTGAAGTCTAAACCCCATTGTTGAAATGGATTTTCAGTTGAAATTGGCTTGAGGGGCAAGGGTAGTAGCTTTTTCTTGCCTTCAAAGATTTGGCATTTATGGCAAGTCATTACAAATTTTTTCACATCAGCAAACAGGGAGGGCCAATAAAACCCAGCCCTTAGGACTTTATCAGCTGTAGATTTCCAATACAAGTGTCCACCACAATCTCCTGCATGAAATTCCTTGAGGACTTTGTTAGTTTCATCCAATGTTAGGCAATTAAGCAAAATACCTTCATGATTTTTCCAAAATAAAACATTATCTATGATACAAAACTTTGAAGCTTTCATTTTCAAGAAAATCTTTTTGGTTCTGGATAACCCTGGAGGAGCTTGCACGTTTAATAATACAAAACATATGTCAGCATACCAAGGTGATTGTAAGAAGGCTTGATTGATCTGTGGAGTTGCCATCTCCTGTTCATTATCCAGTTCATTGATGTCAAGGGCTTGGAAGTTGGTTTCAGTCATTAATTTGGCTAGCTCTTGTCCTTTTATGAGTTTTGTTGGCTTAATCTCAATGTCATATTCTAAAATGTTGGCTATCCATTTTCCCCTTTTACCTTCAATTCCTTCTTGGGTAAGAATATCTTTAACCACTGCATTTGGAACATAGGAAATTATGTGAGAGTACAAGATATAAATTATGAAATCATTTATGGCCTTCACCAGGGCATATGCCTGCTTCTCCATGATTTGGTATTTGAGAGGGGCATCTCTAAGTGCTTTGCTGAAAAAAGCAATGGGTTTCTCACATCCTAAGTAATCTTTTTGTAATAGGACAACATCAATAGTATGCTCAGATGCAAAGGAAAAGATTATGAAATCTTTATCAAACCTGGGACTTGTAAGAACAGGTGTTCTTGTCAAAGCTATTTTGATTTCCTCAAAGGCCTGCTTGGCTTCTATTGTCCATTTGACTTTAGAATCTTTCTTCAGCATATTATTCAACAGTCTAATTAGTTCGGCCAAATTGGGAATGAATCTTTTCAGGAAATTGATCTTGCCTAGGAAAGCTTGTAATTCTTTGATGTTTCTTGGATGAGGGACTTGAAGGATAGCCTGAATTCTGTCCGGGTCAATTCTTATGCCATCTTTTGAAATTATGTGACCTAGGAGTTTGCCCTCTTCTAGGCCAAACAATGATTTCTTTGGGTTCAATGATATGCCATATTTTTTGCAAATTAGGAACACTTGTCTGAGATGTTTTAAATGTTCTTGGTTTGATTTTGAAAAGGCAGTAAGATCATCAAGGTATATGACTAAGAAATCATGGATCTCCTTACCAAAGGCTATGTCCATTTCCCTCTGAAATGTTTCCCCTGCATTCTTGAGTCCAAAAGACATTTTGACATATTTAAAGGTTCCCCAAGGTGTTGTAAAGGCAGTTTTGTCTTGGTCATCCGAGTGAACTAAGATCTGATTGAATCCTGAAATGCCATCTAATAATGAATTCCTAGAAGCTCCCACTACCCTTTGTAGGATATGATCCATTTTTGGTAAGGGGTAGTGGTCATTGAGAGAGACTTTATTCAAATTTCTTAGGTCAGCACAAAGCCTTATCTCTCCGATTTTCTTTCTGGTGGGTACTAGATTTGAAATCCACTCAGAGAATCTGATAGGTGTAATGATTCCAGCTTCAAACATTCGTTTAACTTCTTTTTCAATCATGGGAAGGAGGACATGATTCACCCTTCTAATCTTTTGTTTAAAAGGTTTCTGATTTTCTTTCAATGGTATAGTATGTTGGATGACTAAAGTATCATAGGAGTTGAGGTCCTCATAGCTCCAGGCAAAGACACCTTGGAACTCCTTAAACAATTCAATGTATTTTAACTTCTGATCAGTAGGCAATGCTTTGGAGAGTTTTATCATTTTGGGATTTTCTGTGGTCCCAATATTACAATCTTCAATCTATGCATTTCATGGTTGCATTTTTGGCTTTCTTGGAATGTCATTTGAATCAAATATATCTTCTAAAGGAGTTAGGCCTATGGGTAGGACATCGTCCTTCAGCTCAATTACTTCAGATTCTTCCTCAATGATTTCACCAAAATCTGTTTGTTTTAGATTTTGTAAATTTGTACAGTCAAAGTTTGTTGGATGCAAAATCAGATTTGTTGTTTCAGCTGATGTTTCTGGCTCAAATTTATCAATTTGTTGTTTATCATCAATAGTGCTTGTGTCTATGTTTATACTTGAGAATTCTTCTTTCAATGTCAAGAAATTATTTATTTGGGTGTCATTCTCAAATACTTGCCAATTTTTCACATTATCTGGGACAACAGGTTTGTGTGTGATCTCAGTAGTGAAGTGGTGATTGGGCTCAAAAGGAAGTTTACAAGTGCTGGCAAAATTTGCCAAGCTATGTGCATGTAAGTTATGACTTCTTGGAATTTTATTGAGCTTAAATTATAAGAAGCTGTTAAGTAATTCAGTTGCTGCTCCTATGTAAGACCTTAGCCTGATATCGTTTGTAACAAAATTTCCCTTCATCTACTGTATAATCAAATCTGAGTCCCCTAGAATTGAAATCTTAGTTGCCCCTAGATTTCTAATCAGTTTGAGACCCAATAGAAGGGCTTCATATTCAGCCATGTTGTTTGTACATCTGAAATTTAGCCTATATGCATGAACCTGAGCATGGTCATTTTGCATGTTCTGTATCCAAACCCCTGCCCCTGCTCCTAATTTGTTCACTGACCCGTCAAACTCTAAGTACCATAAGATTTCCTGGTTATGAATAGCCTTAATCATTTTGGAAGCTTGTTCAGTGGGCAGGTTTGGCTTTTGTAACTCATATGATATGTCATTTTGCTTAGTTGTATCAATCACATCAAAACCTTTTTGATCTAGGGCACTAGATTGTTCATTCATGCTTTCTGTTTGTGCTGTTTCTAGTAGTTTGACCTCAGCTTTGGGACACATGTCAGTATTGTATAAGATAAATGAGTCCATGTCAAAGTGAATGCAATAAATTGGGAAGTTTTGGGGCTTTTCTTGACTTCTAACCACATATTTCATCAATGTTTCCCGGTATAATCTCTTTGGCTGGCCAAAGACTGAAATTGTGGCATAGGACATGTCGAGCTGCAAAGATCCTTGGAGTTTTGCACCCAAGGATCTGGACAAAAGCATACCATACTTAGGTGGGATATCATCCACCACCACATCCATCAAGATAGTCTTAGCTGGATATTGAACTAAAGATACACAAAGGTCTTTGATTAGGCCTAGGCTCCTGACCTGGCTGGAATCAAATGGAAACAAGTCCTTATAGGGCCTTGTGATGTCTAGATCTAGCTTTTCCATCACAGACTTAGTCATTAGGTTATGGGAAGATCCTGAATCCAACATTGCATTGTGTAACACTTTGTCATGAATGTTTAAGCTCACATAGAATGGAGGAACCCCTCCATCTACTGATTTACCATTGACTTCTAGACCGAAAATCAGTTCTGGTTGGTCATCCAAAACATTTACTGCATCCCTATTCTCTGATATTTGCAGTGACCTATTGATTTGTTGTTTGTAAACTTCATGTTTGGCCAATTCAGAGAGAGGAATGGCTATTTTCAGCTTGCCAATTTTTGTTCCTAGTTAAAAGGTTTTACTATCTGAATCTTTATATTTTGGGCAGCAAGCTTTTCCTTTTCAACTGAGTTTTTATTGACCTTCTCTTGATTATGTATGCTGTTATAAGGTGCATCTGATTTGAAATTATTTTCTGGAGGGTTATTCAAATCTTCTGTTGGAGAATGGGATGTGAATGAATGGTTTCTTGAAGGCTGTAAGTATGATACATCTTCCACAGTAACTTCCTTTGGGTGTGTTTTATTAGAGGATTCTGTTGGGACAGCTCTATCCCTTGATTTCTTAGGTTGTTTAGTATCTTTCAGCTGGGTAGTTTCAGGCACATCTATGGTTCTGCTTCTCAATTTGTATTGTTTATGAACCTCATAGACTGCTGCATCATAGCCTTCTCTGAAATCAAATGACTCTCCAGATTTGGTTTGAAATTGGTTGAATTCGTGGGCCTCTTGGTTATCTTGCGTTAGAAAAATTTGTTGTTCGCTATCTAAGCCCATTAAGTTGATGTGAGGGTCCTCTGTGGGTTCACTAGAGGTTGAGGCCTCTGCATAATTTTCTTGAAATGGGGGTCTAATGTTCTGATCAGGGCCAGGTCTTCCAGTAGTAGGGTTTTGGCCTTTTCTAAAGTTTGGGGTTCTTGTTCAGTTACTTGGTTGCCCTTCCCAGGATGACTTTCTTTCAATGGTCTCTACCCTGTCTCCCAATCTATCCATTCCTTTGATGATGGCATCTAATTTCTGTTCGAATGCTGAAGGTTCTTCTTTGAATGTTGTTCTTCTTTCAGTTCTAGCCTGATTTCATTTGGCAATCAAGTTTGCTTCTACACTAACAACTACATTCTGCATGTCTGCTAGGCTCAATGGGGCTCTTTCCCTCAGCTAATATGCCATATAGGAATCAAATCCATTAGGGAATTTGATCAAGGCCAAGTCAGGTGGAGGTCTAAGGTTTTGTGGGATGGCATTGTATACATTGTTAAATCTAGCACAATAGTCTTGGACAATTTCTTGTGGACCCCTTTTTAAATTGTCATATTCAGTTAAAATATGTAAAGGGTCTTTCTTCTTTTCCCATCTGTTTAAGAAGACTTGATATAGGGCCTCAAAATTGGCTATAGATTTTGCAGCAAGTGACCTAAACCAGGTCCTTACATCACCAGTTAGTATTTGGACAAAGATCTTCATGCTTACATCATCATCATCAATTTCATAGTTTTCAAAATAGTCCTACATCTTCTTAGTGTGCTGTTGGGCTGTATAGGAACCAGCACCATCAAAATAAGTGATCTTCTTTTGATAGTCTTGGGGCATAGCCCTTGGATTTGCAGGTAATTGCAAGGGCGCATATCTGTTGGCCATATTTATAGGGATAAATGGGACAACAAGAAGTAGTGGGACAGCTGGAACAACAGGGCTGACGGTGGAAGAATGTGAAGCGGATGAAGAAGTGGAAAAGATGCTTTGAGAGGTGGATGAATAACTCGGGGAAGGAGCAGTAATGTGAGGACGGACAGAAACTTTAGCAGGAGTTGGGATATAGTTCTGCTGAACGGTTTGAAGGTTTGAATCAACAGATTTTTTTTGTTCTTCTTGTTTCCTAAGGGTCTTAGGGATCAAATTGGGATTTTCAAAAACAAGTGGAGGATCTGGGTCAGGGTTCAACCTTGTGTAACAAGTTTTCTTCTTTGGAGCCAACTTTTGAATTTGTTTTTTGATATTTTTCTACGGATGTTTTGCAATTACAGTTTTAAACAATGTTTCACAAGAAATTCATTTGGAAAATAGAAGGCGTTGGGCTTTCCTTTGAATATTTTGAACCAGGGAAACTAATCAAATCTTTGAGGAAGCTGTTTAAACCCTGAAACTAGACTGGAGATTGACTGAAGCAACTTTTACTTACTCCTGTGAATGCACATCAAGAATAGTTTCATAGGCTACCTGGCTAACTTCAGGCTCCATCTATAGTTTTTAGAAAATAAACAGCAGTAACAAACAGTCATTCAGTCCCCAGTGGAGTCGCCAATGATGTTATCACTCAGGTTGTTCCCTGCCTCCTGTAGGGAATACGACCGAGGTAACCACTAACCAATCTTTTAGCTTCAGGTCCTAGCCTACCTGCAACCAGAGACGGCTCTCTCTTTGTAATGTAGCTTTATTTTGGAGTATTTTAGGCTAGTTATGATGAACATGGTTTGGTTTTAAGTTTGTTGGATGGTGATTTCAGACAGAGCTGGGGTGCAAGTATAAAACAGTTTTTCCCGTTGGGCAATGGAGTCACTTAAAGTGCAATCGTTGAAAGTGTTTCTTGGTGAAATGGTAATGCTACAGAGCAGGATAGGCAACCTAGGAACAATTTTCAAATTTGGAAATGATGGAATGAAGTCAGGGAATGAAAGGCAATCAAGAATCTTTCATTATACTGGTAGAGGGAAAGTGTGTGAATATTATGCAGGAGCAATTAAGGATTCCTAAAGAGTATTCAAAATGAAAGAATTAGTGCAAACATGAGCAATTAATAATTCATATTTATGACTAATCTTGAAGAAAACATAATTAATAGCAGAGATTGAACATAGGGTCCATTTAAACAAATCCTATGCTTTTCTTCTTCTCTGTTATCAAGATTATGAAACATATATGAGATTTACGAATATAGAGAACATAAAACACAGTTTAGAATAACTTATTGTTCCATAGAATGACACAAGAATTCTGTAATAGGTTCCAGAACATCCAATCCACCTTCAGATGATTCAGACACAGTGAACTTCAACAACAATTTGTATTAATACAGTCTGATATTTCACAATGCAGTCCAGAAAGAAAATCACCAACCCCAAATACATTCTGCGGGGAGGTATATATGCAAAAATGAGATAGAAAATATCTAGTTGATGAGTCTTCACGGAATAAATTTCATTACCAACCCTTTAAGGAAGTAGATGAAGGAAATAAATGGTGCAGTAATTGTTGGTATTCTAGCTGTCTATTTTGTCAGAGAAATTTGACTTTTGGGACCAACTGAGTCAGCTGAGGCTACGCCTTTAGTTTCCCATTTTATGGGATTGCTGTCATGGTGCTTTGCTGAGTCACTGCTCTGACTTCCATCTGCCTGTTGTCTTTATACTTTGTTTGGTGCCTGCATACTCAATTTTGCTGACCTGTAGCTGACCAAAAAACTGAAGCTGAAAGAAGAGGAAAAAGACCAAAATTACCTGGGCAAAATTTCCAGCATTGCTTGCCAGTAATCATCTGGAGGTAGCTGATGTCTTCTTGTCTTTATGAGTGTTTCATCAGCATCTGTGTATCTATAAAAATTGGGTGGGACCTAAAACAGATGATTGATTTCATGCTCAATGTAAAACAGGTTTTCCAATTTGTCATAAAGAGATTGTCCAGAGGGAGGTCCTGCTTCTTCTGAGGAACTTGAAGATGTTGTAATCTGATTTGCAACATAGTTATTGATTCTCGTAGTGTATTGTTCACACGACAACAATTTTCCAGCACTAGTCAATAGGCTGGGCAATCCTCTGGTCTGCAATGTTGTCATCTTTATCTTGAAGTCATTTATTTCTGCCTGCATTTCCTGGCACTTTCTCTCTAGAGTCTGCAAAAAATTTCTCATTGTCAGCACCTTTGTTGCTATCAGAATTGTATCTGTCCTGCTATTGATGTCTAATGCTACCAACTCCTCTTTGGTATGAGTGTTCAGGAAATGAATCTTTTTATTGGCTTGCTCGGGCATATTTCCCAATGCTGCTCTAGCCCTCTGAGTCTCAAATTGAGCTAGGCCTATCAACTCTATTTGCTCATGTATGGCCTTTATTGATCGGCTTTCGTCAGTGATTGCTTGGCTAATCTTGGCCCACAGAATCTTTTTGATTTCAGCTAGTGTCTTGTCTAAGGTAAGCTCTTTTTCTAAGGCCTTTATTTTGCCCTCGAAGGCTTTTATTTCTCTTTGTTTCTCAGCCATTGTCATCTTGGACTTGTCATAGCTTGCCTCTAGTTTGGCCAACTTTTCTTTGGCCTCTTTCACCTCTGTGACTTGAACTTCTAGTTCTTTGACCACTTTCATCATCTCTTCCATACTCATGCTAGATCTTGGTCCTGTTGCTGCTGCTGCTGTTGTAGCATCTGTGGTTGATGTAGTCGTTGTGGATGTTGAAATGACAGGAGGGGTTGTTGCTGCTTGTGTGGGAGGAACAGTGTCAATAGTTGGGGCTATTTGAGGGGGCTGGGAGGTCGACTCTCCCTGCTTGCCCTGCAATGATTTCTTCAACTCTTCCTCCATTTGTATTATTCTTTGATTCATCCTCATGAGAAAATCCATGGTATCATCAACTTCTTTTTCTTGCACAAGTTCTGCAGTTTGAGGATGGATAGTTGCAGGCAGCTTTTATTGTTTTCTGAGTGCACCAATATCATCTTCTTTCTTCTTCATAAGGGCCTTGAAGCCCTTGGGATCCTTAGGATCATGCCCTAGATCCACAATAATTTCCTCCAATGTTTTTATTCGGTTATCTTTGGCCGAGGAAGACATTCTCTCTAAATCCAATTGAGTATTTGTATTTTTCAATGATTCCTTTAGTTGATGTGCTAGCATAGCCTTGTCTACTAGAGTGGCATAGGCCATTTCACCTGTTTTCTTATGTAGCTCAATTTAATCCATTGGGTGTATGTCCTTGGAGAGGAATTCCAGGTTTGTCTTTATGTAATCTACAGTTGTTTTGGGCTATGGAACTTTAAGCTTAAAATGAGTTAGAATCATATTTTCGTCCTTGATGTCATAAGCTCCCATCAATATTTGCTGTTTGGAGGGTGTCTCTTTTCGGAATTGATCATACAGCTGTATTCTTAATAGCTCATTCTGGGCCTTGATTTCCATGAAAGTTCCTTTAATGCCAAATGGTTGTTTACTTTGCTGTCTAGAGGAAGACACCTTTGTACTATCCTAGCTACCTTGCTCCTACTGGAATGAGCTGGTAGCTATTCGCTGGCTTGTTCTTTCTCCCTCCTTGGGTTCTCTATGATTTCTTCACTAATCTCTTCCTCAACTTGAGGATCAATTCTTTGCCTCTTGGCTTCAGGTTGTTGTGCTGATGCACTTGGAGGTGTGGTCTCTTCTCTATCCCGTTTCTTACCTCTTTCCTCATTAAGAAGAGTTTGTAAGGCTGGAATCTGTGATGCCTCAGCCTGCTTTGGAGGGGCTTGCCCTTGACTCTGCTCCTTAGAGGTGGTAGGCTGTTCTATTCCTGTTTCCTACTCAGTATCCATCACTTATTTTCCTTTTGTTGTACATATTGTTGATGTAGATGTTTCTTGGGCAGCTTGTGAAGCTGCAGTAGTAGATGTGCCCTCTCCAACTTGGTGTGGCAGTTTGAATGTTACCTGCTGAAAAGAATCCAAGTCAAGAGTTTTTTCCAAATCTTTGACATTTTGCTCCATTATTTCTTCTTGAGTGAGTTCTTCAATTAATGTGCCTTGTACCCACTCATCTTGACTACCAAATTCCTCAATCTGTGGGACTTTACCATATTCATATAATCTCAGCCTATATTTTACTTTTCTGGCACTGATAAAGCCATCGGGGTCATAAAGGACCCACCAGAAACTCCTTTTTAGTTTGAGTTTCTGCCCCAGTATTTGATCAGCATCTTGCCAACCCTCTTTCTTGTTCATAATAAAGGGGCCTATATGGTCTTTGAATTTTAGGCGAGCTTTCTTCTTGGCACTATGAAAATGAGTGAGATCTGAATTGATGAGTTGCCTATAATATTCCAAGGCAAACAGTCTCATGGGTACATATCTTGGGAGCCTGTAGGGATAGAGCTCACAACCATAGATCCTAATGACAATGTGATTTTGGTAGAGATACCAATCACCTATTTTGTAGTTCTTGGAAAACAGCAATATCTTCTGCATGTCATATGATAATCTATGAGGAGGAGTTCTTTTCAAGAGACAGGAGACTAGGTAAACAAATTGGTCAATGAACTCACAATAGGAGTAAGCAGAGTTTTGGACCTGATGGAAGACTGATGAACAAAAGATAATAGACCTTGTTTCACCCTTTGCATCCAACTTCTTGATGGGACATTGGAAGCAATCTGACTGATTATACATGAACAAATGATAGATATATGATGAATATTTGAAGACTCCCTCCCTATCCAGCTTTACTATTTGGTCATCGATTTTATTTGCAATGAACTTCGCATAGTTTTACTTGACAGCAAGGGGTTGTCCTAGGCTGTATGCAGACAATAGGACCAAAACTATTTCATCAATGTGCTCACTTGTTTTGAAACCTGGCACAAAGGATATCATATCTACAAGTAGTTTTCCTACTTCATTGAAATTGACATATAAGAAAGGAGGTGGCTCTGTAGGCTTGCGGTTTGCTCTCATGAATGTCTTGGCAATTCTGGCAATCTCAGAGCTGGAGAGTTTGGGGCCTTCATCCAGCAGGTATTTCATAGAAAAAGGGACCAAAAGCTGAGTTTTCTTGAAATTTAACATTTGGTTAATGGAATCAGGAGTGATATGGAAGAGTGTGCTCCAAGATGGAGACTTGACAGCTCTTTGAGTTGGGTCATAGTTTTCAGCATAGAGGTGAATTATCTCAGGGAAAATATTTACAGAGGGAAAGAAGGAGATGGGCAAATTTGATTCCCAAATGCCATACATGTCACTGTTGCTAAAATAACTATTTCTCAGCTAACAGAAGGTCTGCAAGTGGTTTCTGTCTCCAACCAAATCCTGAATGAGGTAATCCCTATCAGCTAAAGGCAATGCTTCAAGCTCTTTGTTAGGTGCATTGATAGGAGCAATGTTTAAAGCTACTGGAGTGGCCATCTTAAAGTATTTCTGTGTTTGTATTTGGAGTGAAGATTAGAAGAACAAAATACTAAGGAAAGTTGCTTCTAAGGATTTGTAAAAGAGCTGGAAAATGAGGCAGTAGTCTTCACTGTCTGTAGCTCATGACAAAAGATGCAAATTTACCGGCTTCAATTAGGCTTCTCTTCTCTTTAATGAATTCACTGGGTTGATAAGCTTGCGAGGGAAAATATAGAGGGAATGGGGATTATTTAAGCCCAATGGGTGAAGTTTTTGCAGAGGATTTTGGCAAAAGGGGTCAATGCACGGCCGTATGAAACTTCTGCTCGCAACATGAACTTTAACAATTTTTAACGGTGAATTTGCAAGTGGGCGTGGGTTCACAGGGTTTTCTTCGAACAGGGGGTTAATCAGTAAATTTTAGGCAACATTTAGGTGCATGAGTGGCTTTAGTTTGGGAGTTTCCAGAGTTTCAAGCAAGTGAAATGGAGAAAACGGCGAAAACAAGGGTAAACAGGTGAAATTTGGGCAAATACCTGGTTTTTATGGTGCTGAGGGTGTTGAGCTTGTGCAATGGTGAACAATGGAGTTGAAATTGCAGGCAACAGTGGTGTGATTGCTTGAATTTGAACTTTGGTGGTAAAATGACATAAAATAGTGTGCGTAGCTCTCCAAACTTTGACCAGTGACAATGAAAGAAAACGGTCATTTCGCGTGTTTTTATGAAATTTGGGACTTTTTGGCGCTTTTGGCACTATTTGAGATGATGTCAGCATGACATCATTTGGCGGGTAGTGGGTAAGGCATGGTGACGTGGCTGCTGACTCGGACGATGATGTGGCAGAGGACACGTTGGTGGGGCGGTGACGCGAGAGGGTGATGTGGTAGCGACACAAGGCAACGGCGGGCCGACGCGGACGTGACGTCACAGTGACGTGGTGCTGATATCAAGGGTCAGAGGGTGGTTTATGGTATTATCCCACGCCACCTTTGGCCTTGGGCAGTATTGGGGAGGGGGGCTCCGATCACGCCAGGAGAACGATGCGTGGTGGGGGTACGACAGCAAAACCGCCCATCCCCCAAATGCTAAACACCAGCAGATCAGGGTTTCAAACAGGCCGCCCACCATTAGATCTGCGGCATGGAACATCGGACTATGGACGAGGCAATTGGAGCAACGGATGGTTAGGTGCGGGACCTGCCCGGACATAATATTTAAATGTAAGCAAGGGGAGGGTTGAAAACTTTGGTTAGTGAGGGTTAATGTGGTTATGCGCGGGGATATAGTTTAATGCTTGATTAAACAAAAAACTTAAATAATGGGTGGGGGGGGGGGGGGGTGGGACAATGGTTATTAACTTAACCAATTTAAATTACTTCCATGGTTTTTAGGACGCCGAAGGGTTAATATTAGTCCCAAATGGACTAAATATTTCCCAAAACTATGTTATATAGCTATATTGCTATGCGGTGGGATATTTAATAAACTTTTTTGGGTTTTTAGATTGTAGAACTAGGGGTGGGGAAGTAACTTGGGGAGCTAATTAATAAAATCAGAAGTTAATATGACTTTGTGGAGTGAAACTGTAGGGGAAGATGCTAAGTTTATGAAGTGAAACTTAGACATAGGAAATGAATGGGGTTTGGAATGATGATGTTTACACAAGAAATGTGGTTTCTTTTCCTTGAGTAAACTCAGAGTTTGATTTGGCGCTTGTCCTAGAATGAAGTGAAACAGGACTATTAGGCATATCCCAAGGTCCTTGAGGGGATGTTAGTCAGAGATTTCTGGGGGAATGAAGGGGGATTAGTCATGCTTCCATTGTTTATACAACCAATCATTTCCTTGGTACTTGTGTTCTTGATGAAATGGATCCTTCTTGACAAGACAAATAATAATCACACACTTGCTTCTGCAACCTCAAACTACCTACCCAGCCTAATACACCTAGCATTTTTTCTTCCTTTGGATTGGGTGCACTTGAACTGGCAAACCCTGATTGTCTTCTTTTCTTTTGACTGCCCTCATATCTAAATGTACCCTTATCTCTTCCAAGGGCCCAAATTAAGAAGTTGGGCTCCTTAATTTTTCTACATATCTACTCATCTGCCAAGCTTGAACTGTTTGGACAAATATTCTTTCTCTATTCTACAACAGCAATTCAAACATGGCATGGTCCAGATTGAACAGTTGGGCCATCCATCAAATGTAATAAACATCAGTATCTCCACATGGTGAACTTGCAAATAAGATAACAGTGACATTTTGACTAGCCACTTTCTTGGTCTCTTCATTTGGGGTTCATTTTAACTCTTTTTTCTTATGACCAACATTTTCTTGCCTTTTGATTATTCTTTTAAGGCATACCCTCTTTTGATTTTTAATTTTCTTTGTCTGTATATAAAATATGGAACCTTTGCAGTATGCAACGATGAACATATTTAGCACTTCCACTGTCAATCATGAAAGACGAAACCTATTAGTATAGGAACCTAACAGTGCCCTTCACAAAAAAAAGCTCTACTAACTTGCTTGGGTGCAGTGGATCCTTCTGAAAGTCATTTGATTGTCTTCCTGGTTGATACATCACCATATCCCCCATTACCTTCATCTAGTGCTTTCGAGATACCAGTTAGATTTCGTAATCCCATCATCTCCAAATGCATTATTGACGAAGGCGCATCCACCTGTGTGATGTCCATTGTTGTTTGGAAACAACTCAAGCCACCTGACTTGTTCCCCTCCACAATCACCTTGCGTGCTTGGGATGGACACTCCTCCCAGCCCCTTGGCATGTATCGCAATTGTCTAGTGACTCATGTAGGCAAGATTGTCCATGTCGATATCGAATTAATTGATGCTTCTTTCGATTACAATATTCTCTTAGGTCATAGTTACACATAAGCCATGTCCATTGTCGTATCTACGGTGTTTTGAAGATGTGCTTCCCCCGTGACGGGAAGATCATTACCATCAATCAACTAACTTACTATGAGCTGGCATCCATGACCTCCCCTAAGTCCATTATCTCATTGATGTCCGACAACCAATCTTCAAATCCTTGCACCAGTGTCTCACTCGAAGTCTATAAGGATTCCTAATTGTTAGGTGCCTTCCCTAGTCCTCCCCCTCCCAATTCCAAACTTACTTCAATCAGTGTTTGCATGTTACAAGTGTCATAGGTTGCCCTAAAATAGTTCGATACACTTGATCAACAACCAACTCCTTAGCATCTCGTTGTTTCTCTTCCAGCTGAACCCTTTGGATGCACTCCCCGTAGACCTCCTCCATTTATGGGTGCCTCTATTATGTTTCCTCTACGAATTGTTCCTCCAAGTCCTAGCCATCCAAGAGCTATTCCACCAGGACATTACCCTTTTGGTTAGATGCCTTTCTTATTCCCCCTCCTGGAATTTGTTTTGTACTTGTCATGGCTTCGCTTGTCCCTGCTGACATGACTCTCAAGATCACAGTATGGTGCATCGATCCCACTACAAACATTTCGCCTGATCATCCAAGACCATGTCACGCTTTGACCCCAGTTCAACTAGTCCTGATGACCCCTGTTGCTACTTTAGTTCAATTACAACCTCAACAAGAACTAGCTCCTATTGCAAAAGCATTTGCCCAGGGGGCAAAGCCAAAAGGAAATATTCGAAGGACAAGGCTCCCCAAGCTCCACTAACCCCTAAGGCCCCAAAGCTGACATTCCCATGCACTTTGCGTGAAATTCTTGGGCATGAAAACAATAATTCTCCTGAACATCCTGAAATTAAATGTTGGGCATGGATCCCCGCAAGGCATGTTTGGGGCTTAAGGCCCAAGTTTTGACCAAATCTTTTGTAAAAGCCCCACAAATTGTGGGCGTGGAGCGCGAAGTCATAATAGAGTCACAGGGTTTTCTGCCCTCATTTTTATAATTTAATGTCAGCTTGATAGACCTACCCAAGGTTCACGGACCATGGGATTGTATAAATAGAGTAAGGCTCTAAGTGTAGAAGATAGCATGTAGCTAGAAGAAGAGTGATGAGTCTGAGAGATTGAGTCGAACTATTAAGTATGTCGTTAGGTCGTAGAGTAGAATAAGGCTATACAGCTGAGTGCGCAAAGGCCTAGTAGTCCACAACTATGTGCACGGACCCTTGCAGTTGAGTGCATAGGGCAGGTCGAATCTATAACCATTGGAAGAATTAATAAAGATAAGTTTACCATATTTATGTGTACCTTTTCCTGTTTAATGTATTATTGGGTATAAATTGAAAGTGTATTGTTTATTTGTTGCGCAAACTTATATGTGTGTGCTGTATAATTAAATATAACACAAGGCTTCTATTTATGCGAAGGTAACCAACTAATGAAGGAAGATAGGTAAGATTTCAGGTGTAACTTAGGGAAATTGTGCAAAACGCTGCCCCAGTAGTGCAGAAGCCCCATAGCCCCTGCTTAGGGCTTCGTGAAGGCAAGTATATCATGGTGTGAAGGCCAGGGAAGTGCATGAAGCAACCTGCATGCATGGATGAGCAGTTGGACCGAATCAAACCCTCAGACATCTCAAGGGTGAAAAAACCTTGTTTCAAAACCCCCCCATACTACATTGAGTGAGGATCAAATTCATGAGGTCTGAAACCCTCAGACAAATGCCTCTTACTAGGGGGCATCATACCGACCTTTGCATACCAGATCAAAATCCCATAATTGGGGGCATGAGCATTTTCCCCTACACATCTTCTCAATTAAGTCTCAGCCTAGATACCACTGACTCTAGGTATGAGAGATTATCCTCCCATTCCTTGGATAGTTTGTCCAATCGGCCTCTCTGGCAAGCCATATGCACATCACATATCATAGACATTTAATACCATATCTTCAAATGTTCTACTCCTTTACCATCGAGATGATGATGCTAAACCTCATCTAGTAGTTAATTCTCGTTTCCCTATTTCCTTAATTCTTCACCAAGAACCATCATTCCAAGAAGCATTAAGGCCACCTTTAGACAAGTAAGGCCACTTGCCTAAAATTCGTAGATCCTAATTTTGACAATTGGCTTTTCCAGTACGATCTCCAGAAGATTTAGGGCCTTTTCCTCCTCTCCAATTTCACGATAGCTCACTTAGCAAATTAATCAAAATTGGAGGGAAAGAACCCTTTTATAGGAAAATCTATAGTTTTTTTGTCACCCATTGTAACTAGTCCATAGCTCAATTTCATGAACTATCAAAACCATTGGAAATCTCTCAGTGAGCTCTATAATGGGTCTTCCTTAGTTTTTGATGATTTGACACTTCACCAAGAAGCCATTTCTCCCAGAAGGGTCACTTCGTCGCCTCGCAAAATCAAGTTTCATCATAAAGCGACACTTGTACTTTTAAGTCTACCTCCTCTTAATACTTGTCATATAATATGTCAATTTTCATCACGAGTAACCATCATTTACTCATGTATTCTTGGTCCCCATCGGGCCTAGTCTGTGTGGCAATGTCATCGAGTCACCCTTGTTAAGAGCAGTCACGATGAGTCACCCTTTCATTCTTGGAGTCTATTTCATTTCCCATTATATCATGTCACTATATTCCATCCATATTTACATATTGTTCATCCTACATCGACCATTTTGGCCCTCGTTCATACTATCCCCACCCCCTCCAGAGTTGAGTTAGTTGCTACTAGGTCAACCATGCACTTTATGCTCTGACAAGGGTAGTCATTTGTTTGTCCCTCAGTCCCACTTTTTACCCATTATCTCTAGTGTGAGTCCGTCAGTCACATTACTATTTTCCCTCGTGCTTTAGTTGAGTATCCTCATTGCCTCATCTATCGCGGGCCCTATTCTGTCGACATCAGCTCATTTATTCAAGAAGAATGGCCTATATGGAGATGTATCTTGGTTCCAGTTTCCATTCTTGTTCAACACCTTGGATCGAGAAAAGGGTTTCATTATTTTCCTTTGACTTGGTCATTTCATGATCGTGATCCATACACTTGATGGTCCAGTGATGCAGTAGATTGTACCAGTGATTCCCAAGTGTGTGTGAGATGTTTCAGACCTCATGAGGGGGTGGCCCTTCAGGTAGCCCCCCACATGCCTTGATGCATACCCACTATGCTACAGCCTCAGATGCAATTATGCAGAGTTGATGGGATCAGTTCCTACCAATCACACTATTTATAGCATGCACATCTCCTCTAGATGATCCATTCAGTTTTGTTGAACCCTTCCTTGTTCAGTAGAGCTTCTTTGGCTATTCTACCCTCCCTCCCACTGATTTTTTAAGGGAAGGGGATTTATATCTCATGTACATAGATATTATTGTATTTAGTCATGGCTCATGTTTTTACCAGGTGCATTATCTATATGGGACACATTGTATTATTTTATGGCTCTGTTATGCCAATATTTCATGTAACATTCAACTTGTACTTCATTTCTAAGTTTTATATTTTTGGGAAAATGATTATTTTTGTACTACAATATCTCGACAGGTATGGGTATGTCTCCCCCGCCTCAGTGAGGTTTGGTACTAGAACATAAAAGGAGACTTTCATTTGTCTTGCCTCCTCTGTCCCTATCCTATTTCAAATTCAGCTTCATTGGTCTCTCTCTCACTCTGACTCCCCTGTGTTGTCTATGGATTGTGTCTTTACAACATACTTCGGTCATATGTTTTTCTCCTAACTCTCGTACATTGGGGGGCAATTTGTTATCACCAAAAAAATGACCATCTAGCCTAATTTACTAGATGGGTTGAAGTACACCATGTAAAGCCAATTTTACCATAGTAAAATTACTTTCACTGTGAGAGATTACTTAATAAACCACCTTTTTAAAGTAATTTATAATCAAACCCATGAAGAATAATTAAATAAATCATTATTTATTTGATTTTCTTCTAGGAATAATTAATTAAACCACTGTTTTATTATTATTCCTTGTCAAATTTGACCCAATCATGAAAAATAAACAAATAAATCATTATTTTTCTTATTTTTCTCTAAGTATAACTAATTAATTATTAATTAATTATTATTCTTTCTTAAAATTGACTAAATCCGTTAGGAATAATTAAATAAATCATTATTTGTTTATTATTCCTTAATTAATTCCTTGAATAATAAATAAATAATTTATTTATTTATTATTTCTAGATAAAAGTTTACATACATTTTCCCAACTAAACAAATATAATAAAATATTCCAAGTGGTTATTACAAGAATGGGATCAATAATATTTTATTATTCCTCATTATTCAAGAATAACTCAATATTTTGTTATAAATAGAAGGGTTTAATATTCATTATTCACTTTTGATTATTTTTCATTGTTGCACTCACTGTTGTAATTGATTATTTTGATTTTCGCACAGCATATATTTGTTGGGTTTATGCATTATAGAGGAGAAAGACTCTACACGAGTTGTAGACGTTTGAGGAGAGCCAAGAACCCATCCCATAGAGGGGGATGGGTAGCATCTATTTCTTCCCATAATAGGTGTTATAATAAAATTATTCTTTACATATTTGTTTCCTTTGGATGATTGGAGTTATTACTCTTTCTTTTTGTAGTTTAACTATGATTGTTGCATAGATCCCGACTTTGGCAGGTTTTGTTTCTATTAGTTTTTGCAGATCTATAATGTTTAACAACCATTTATCTTATTGAGATTGTTTGTCATCCAAAATATTAAGTGGGTTCTTTTTCATACATCATTGAGAATAAAATAATACAACAAATTGGCAACTCCACTGGGGAATACTTCCAATTCAAAAACCTGGGTCTCTAATACAAATTGGCGACTCCACTGGGTTTTATACTTCAGATCCAAAAACTTGGGTGACCTTTGGTTTTCATCTTAGGGTTTCTTCTTATTTCAATTATATTAATGTTTCCTAGTTTTTCAACCCTAGATCTGATAAATTTCTGACTTCCGCAATGTTTCTAGTCGTTTCCATAGGTCACAGCGACCAGCGGCGACAAAGGCGACACTTTTTTCCGAAATTTGCAGACCTAGATCCTCAGAACATAAATCACAATTTTTAGCCCAAAAGGTGTGATCTAGGCTTCCTAATGTAGCTTTCAGCCCAAAAAGTGTGATTTTAGCAAAAACAGGTCAGAATCTGTGATTTATGGGTTTCAGGGTTTCTCTTATATCTATTTCTAGGTTTTGCTGAGAGCTGTCTACTGGGTGTCTGACCTCTATCTCATCCTGCTTAGGCATTGATCCACTATGATTTACTCATTGAATTCGAATTTAGCCTCTCCTAGGGCTTCTAGTACACTTCCACCTTTCTATGAGGAGTTTAGCTGAGTGAGAATTCCGATTTTTTGCAGTGTCTTCAACCAAATTTTCCAGATTTATAACCTTTTGTTTCAGATCTGTTAAAATAAGTTGCTACCATCCATATTTTCACATTTAAACTTGTCTGGTCATTCCCTTAGGGTCACATCAGTTGCCCTAGGTATTTCACCCATCCCCCTATCTTTTTGGAGCGATCATCCCCTCTTGTTTTTTGCTGTTGTTGCACTATTTTCCAGCAGCTTAGAGTTACTTGATCCCAGTCGCACTGAGATCCATATATCTTGACCATTTTAGCGTATTTCCCATTGATCTAGCCACCAAGCAGTACAATGTTTGCAAACCAAATTTAGGTGGGGTTTAGTTAATTGTTTTGTTGTTCGTCTTTTCTTATTTATTTCAATTTATTTGCAGCAATCTTTTTTCTCTTTTACAAACAAAATCTGGGCTCGATCAATTAATACACTTGCACACACAAGGACAACTTAAGTGAAGGGAAATTGGTTTACACTGCCAAGCTAAGACTTAACATAATAAATTTATCTCACTGCATCAGAAAAAAAAGATATATTTTTTATCTCACTTCACCATTTCTGTGTTTCGTGTGTCCTACCATCATTGTGCCACCAAGGCATGTGTCATGGAGACTATTAGGATTTCACCCCCAGTTTCCACTTGGGTGTATTACCCCTCCGTGTCGGGTTCAATTTCATAGCTCTCCAAGTCCCCATATCGACTATTTTCCTAGTCCTTCGGATTCCTCATCTAATTCTGAGCCTCCTTCACCATATGTCATCATGATGTCTGGACCCACAGCTTGTGCAAGAACCCAACCTGATAATGGATCTAGCTCTATCCATCTGGTCACATCAAGCAGAATAGTCTCAGGAACCATTTCGGCAGCTCCCATGTTCCCATTTATGGTTGGGTTAAATCTACCAAATCTTAACCAATTGATAAACAACCCCATACACCATGATGCTAGTTGGCCCTTTGTGCCGACTAAGCTTCCCTCAAGCATCCCAAAGTTTGAGGGTATTTCTTGCTAGGATCCTACCAACCGGTTGTAGCTGTTGTAACAACTCCTCCAAAAATCTGGGTAACCACTAAATTTTTGGAGCCCCTACACCAAGTCTAAGCTTCGGCCTCGCTAGGTCTTGCCCTAAGGTTCGTCAGTGTCGGTAAACCTAAGGAGAAATCTAAGCTTTTGACTAAGTCAAGGCAAGTCACCAGTGCCTGCCTTGGTAGGCTGGTCACAAAGTTGGAATGCCACTATCACCAATAATTGTGACCATGGCAACCATTGCGACCATAGTGACTCATGAGTCACAAGGTCGCATACTGTCACCTTCCATCCTTGTAGCCATCTTGCAACCTCGTGACCTTCCAAGTCACACAAGTGGCAACATCGCAAGGTCGGCTTAATTACCGTCAGTCACTTGTTTGACTATGCGACTATTTGAATCCCCGGCTTGCAAGGTCACAAGGTCGCAAGGTCGTGCTGCATACTCACATCCTCCAACACAACCACACGACTCATGCAACTTCACAACCTGCAAGTTATAGGGTCGCAATAGCCACACTCCTGACGCCCACACGTGTGATTATCTTATAAATAGGAGGGCACCTAGTGGCATTTTTCAAGGCTCCATTGGTCACACTGGAAGCTAGAAGCCCCTTTGACCCAAATTTGTGTGCACGTCCAACTCTGATAAGTAATGCTCCTCCCTCCTACAATCATTATTTCCTTCCAAGTGTCACTGTCTACCCCTCCTGATCTCTAGCTTATCCCTCTCCCTAGGGTTTAGCCTTTTACTTAAGAATTCCTCTCATTTTAATGCTTGATAGGTTGCCCTAGCCTTTTCCACGTGCCTGCACCCAGAAATTGTTTTCTGCCTTACATCTGATCCACTCATTTTATCAGGAAGCCTAAAGTCCATCCCTCTCAGAGTGACCCTGACCTCCTAAAGCCATTTAGGGCCTTCTCCGAGCCTTTCTAATCTGTAGTCACGCACCGCATGGCTACGATACCCTTCCCCTCGTGACTTTGCGACTCTGCGACTTCACATCTTTACAACCTATGACCTTTTGTGACTTGCAACCACCACATATTGTGCGACCTGTGACTAGATTTCACACATCATGACCTTACATTCGCTCTGCGACCTTTGACCTCAGTCACTCAATCGCATTCTTGACATTTGTGACCTTGCGAATTTCCTTCCCCTTGACTTTCCTTTCACCGACTAAGTCTCCTTTTATTTTTCAAATGAAATTTATTATCATCCCATATCTCTAATCGTGGGATTTTGTTTTTCACATGCCAGGTGACGTCGAACTTGAGTGCATATCCATTTCTTCTTTTGAAGATGAGATGGGTAACCTGACTACTAAATATGCTCAAGGCACATCAGGAAGCGAGGCATGGGAGGCCAATCCAGAAGAAAAACCACCTGTCTTTAGAGGCATGAATTGCAACATAAATAAAACCACCAGGCTTTCTTGGTATGCAATCTATGAGGGATTTGCTAAGAAGGATATCCTAGAAATACAGGAGAACTTCCAGGTATATATCAACGTCAAGAGGTCAAAATTACATAAAGTAGTGGCACATCCAGCAGTATCTCGTGGACCAAAACCATTGAATGGATCTTGTAGTGTACAAGCACAGATGACTGGATGATCAGGGGTCATGATGGAGAACCCATAACCACCATCTATTTGACAAGCATGAACACCTACTACAAATTGCCGGAGAAAAAACATATTTTTAACACCAAGTGGCTCACTGGGTTCACCATCCCAATGAAGGACATCTTGAAGGATTGGTGGCAAGAACCTGTGAAATTCTGGGTCAGGATAGACCAAGCTTACAAGACAGAGGGGCTACACAAAGAATATCAGTTAATTGCTGCAATGATGTGTCAGCTATATGGCAAGGAAGACTGTGATGTTTTTTTTGGCACATGGGTTCCACTCGTGTATGTTGTTGCCACTCAAGGAACTATTTTTAATTGGGTGAGCATCCTCTCATTGTCCTTGAGGACCAACATAGCCACCGCAAAAAGCCCACCCCTCGAGCATCCTCCAGAATTTTATATGTCGTCATACCTCCTTGATGATGTCTGTTTGAGGTGCCACTTCAAGCACTGGACCTGTAATTGGGACACATTGGTAGCCCAACCCATTCATTGCCACTACAAAGTCTTCTGGGACAGCTTATAGAAGCATGTTGGATGTAATATCCAAAACATTTATAATTCCATTATACCAACTACTATTTGGGGAAGAACCACCTTGCATGTCACAGAGAGCCATGAGGATCGTGGTTACAGTAGCTCATTGGTTCCCCATTGATGAAGGAATGGTCGTTAGGGTGTTTGGTACTCATAAACCTCCTCATGCTCTACCCAAGTTCGTCATATATAGGACACTTCTATGGGAGGTCTATTGCCAAATGACATAGGGTTTATCGAAGGTTTTGAAAAAAGGCAAGAAGAAACCTTGGCCGCCTTTCCCTCTCACTATTGGGGTGTACATAGTAGAAAAATTGAAACATGTAGAAGGAGAAGCCAAAGAATTGGACAGGAGCCATTTTGTGACCCTAAATTACTGAATGTATGATCCTGAGAAAGTTGTAGCCGCCCATTGAAAGAAGTCAAAATTCAGTTGGTTGTATGCCCACACCAAGAAGGATCTCGAGGATGGGATTAGGAATTGGTATAACTCCCCAAGGGAATTTAGCCCCAGTGAGCAGCAGGCGATAGAAGATGAGCTCCTCGATGATTCCCATGAGGACGTAAACCTCAGAGAAAGAACACCAAAGGGAGCCAAGGAATTAGGGAAGTGAAAAGGAAAAGAGGTTGAAGACACCCTAAGCGACAGCGAGGAAGAAGAAGTTATGCTCATACAAAGAAATGCCAAATTGGCAAGAAAGAAGAAAGAGATAAAGAGGCAAAGAGAACTGGAGAGTAAACAATCACAGGAATCTGGCGACCAAAGCCATAATAAGAAAAGGAGAAGACAAGCAGAAGAGAAAAGGTGAAATGAAGAAGAAAGAAAGTGCAGGATGAGATAAAGAAGAAAAGGCAAGAAGATGAGAAAAGGTGGTAGGAAGAAGAAAGGAGAGCACAAGATGAGATAGAGAGGAAGAAGCAAGAGGAACTTGAAAAGTAGAGACAAGTAGAAGAAGTTGCAAAGAAAAAACAAGAGGAAAAAAAAATATTAGAACAAGAACTAAAGAACATGGAGGAGGAACTAGAAAGGCAACAGACACTAGCAGAAGGATAAAAGTGGCAGTAGGAGGATGAGCTTAGGAAAAACAAGGAAAAGGAAACTGAGGAAAATGAACAAGGAGAGACAAGCAAAGTAGTCAACTCAGGCTTAGGAAAAACTAAGCTTCCTCCTCTGGATGTACCTCCCATTACTCCCCTCACTAGTGGATACCTTCCCCTCCGATAGCTAGGCATCTCAGAAGATCAAGTCGAAGAGGTTCTAGATCTAACTAAAATCACATTTGATGAAGTAAACCTCAAAATTATATAGGAAAGGAAGAATTCTTGCAACAGGAACCCAATTGACCCATTGTCAGTAACTACGGCAATGGATATCGTGCCCAGTATCATGACAAATCCTCAAATGATCAACTCCGCTGGAACAACATTTGTGGCTGCCACAGAACAAAACATAGCTCGAATGACTAAACAAATTGTAGATTTGCAAAACATGCTATATGCATTTGAGCTAAGGGCCACCATTGTGGAACAAGGGAAGAGAAGGGCGGATCGGGAAAATGCGACAGTCTACTTATTACACACAAGCTCAATAGAATTCCAAGTGGTAGCCACATCAGCAAAAAAGATCACGGGGGATACTATGGTATTAGTGTATGAAGAAATGGAAAAATTCCACCACTATAGCACCCATAGTGACCATTCAAACTCACTCAAAAGAAAGGGTCATCATGCTCAAAGAGGCCATGACTTCTTTGGATAAAATACATGAATGGTCTGAAATGTACCTCGAAGCCCTAACAGTGGTCCTTGTTAGCACTACAAGAAACTCTTCTAGGTTGTAGTTCGAAGATGCCTGGTAACATATAGATATCCCCAATAGTTCTCTTAATTATGGGAATCTGTTTGGATCAAGTTGGATGACTGTATCAAATCTTATTCACTTGAGACATACATAAACACTCTTAGATTGACAAGTCTTTCAACTACTACTATTCATAGGGTTTATAAATAAGTTGATGTATGAAGATTCCTTACTGTACCAGTAGAATCATACGTTAACACATATGAATGGCCAATTACAAAAGGTAAATGGAACTTAAAATTCTAATTCATCAATGCAAAGATAAGGTGACAGTTATTTGACATTAGACAAATAGGAATAACATGAATAACATATTCTGGTGCAAGCAGAGAATAGATAAGAAGATGTAAATCTGAACAGATAATGGCAAAAGAAGCTTATATTACTAACATGAAAATGAGAAGCTTGAGATTACGAAGTATGAAAAGTCTCCAAAGTCAAACCCCTTCTCATCTCTAGAGTTCTAGGCTTTATAGCCATTACATCAAAGTCAAGATCCTATAAAAATGGATCTGAAACACCTAAAATAGAAAAATTAAAACAGATAGGAATAGATCCTATTTAACTGGTCAATTATTTTACAAATTGTCTTCATAATCTTCAACAGCTGTAGATTTCTCAGGATCTCATGGATGAGGTTGAAATCTTCCCAAATCCCGAAGATAACAATCAGTTACAATCAATTTTTGAAACTGTTTGCCACAAAAATTGGGCTAGACTATTGAAAAATGGGGCTCAGAGATGGATTCAATTCTCCACATCTGTGACACCTGTGTATAAACCCAAATAGGTTATTGTTCTCTGAAATGTTAGGCACCAAAGCCTCCGACCGTTTCTCAAAATGATCCTCTAATCACTCAGAATAATCATTTGGAAATGATGACTCATAATAGTATAAATGCCACATTTCTAAAAGCGTTGCCTCATCTAGCGGGGGACGTTTGACTACCTTCCTGAGTTATAAATGTAGATTTGAAAGTACCATTATATAGCTTAGGATGTCTAGTTGTCAGTAGACTATTTGAGCATGTAAACCGACCTCTCCATGACTGAGAAAATTGAGTTTTCCCAAAGACGTTTATCATTTGAAAAACCTGCGATTTCGGTAGCTAAGAGGTCTACTGAGAATGCGGGTTAGCTATCGAAAGTTGAATTTTCAAAAATGAGCTGATGAGAAAGTTTATTAACATGATTACAAGCTTAATAATCAATGAAATGAGTCTGGAAATTAAATAAAATTCTTTCCTAAGAATACCTTCTATCACCTAATGAAATAAAATTGACAATTTTATTTCAGGAGATAACACTAGCTCCTTCTAGGGACGAAAGCCCTCCTATGAGGTTTCAAGAACCATAGACCAATGCCTTAACTATAAAACCAAAATCAAATTTATCTCCCAGTGTTCCATTGGGCATGGAGTTTATTTTGCATAGAAAATAAAAACTGAAAATCATATTTACAATATCAAGGCTTTAAAGCCTTAAATGAAATAAAGTTTCAAGAACCGCCCATTGACTGGGCCACCAAAAACATCTTCTCCTTCGAGACTGTGTAGAATAAAGGTATTATTATGCTAAATTTGAGTGATGAGAAATGTACCTATTCATAAGGAGTCAAAATTACCATGATTACCTTTCTTTTCCTTCAATGCATCCCATTTGAGAACCAAGTCACCAACTTGGAAATTGTCCACTTTTGCCTTCCTGTCAAAGGCTTCTTTGATTTTCTTCTGATGAACTTTTGACTTCTCAATTAGCTACTCTTTGATCTGTTGTAATTCAACCAGGTTATTCATTCTCCTTACCATGTCATTCGTTTCATCCTGTTCTTCTTGAATGAATTTGGCCACAGGGAGAATTAGCTAGATAGGAAAAACAACATGAGTGCCATAAACCAGCTTAAATGGAGAAGTTCCTATTAATTTTTTGTTGGTAAGTCTATCAGCCAAAAGGGAAAACTTCAACTTGGAATCCTAGCTCCTTTTATTGGCTTCTGACAGTTTTTTAAGGATCCTCACAAGACTCTTGTTAGATGATTCTGCAAGGCCATTGCCTTGAGGATAATATGGAGTATAATGTGCCAAATGAATTCCCATTGATTCACACATGTCAACCAATTCATCTGCTTTGAAATCTATAGCACTATTAGTGACTAGTTTCTTTGGGCAACCAAATCTAGTAAAAATATTTCCATATAAGATCTTCATAATGACTTGATGATTAGCATTTCTAGTGGGTATAGCCTCTATCCACCCTGTAAATTAATCAGTGGCTACCAAGATCCACTTGTGCTGGCCACTATAATGTGGATTTATCTCACCTATGAAGTCTAGGCCCCACTATTGGAAAGGACCATTGGCTTGTATTGGTTTCAAGGGCAAAGATTTTAGCTGTTGTCTCCATGGCCCTCTTAAAAGTGGCCCCAACATTCATCGGTGCAAAAGGCATTTCGGAGTACATGAAAGTACCCCAAGGAGTAGTGAAGGCGGTTTTTTCTTGGTCATTAGGAAGTAGAGAAATCTGGTTATAACCTAAAAATCCATCTAAGAAAGACATGACTTTGGCCCCTGAAGCCTTTTGCAGCAAGTGTTCCATCTTAGGTAGGGGGTAGTTATCGTTTTTAGAACATTTTTTTAGATTTCTGAAGTCAACACAAAGCCTGATTTTCCCATCTTCTTTCTCACTATCACAAGGCTAGCTATCCACTTTGAATATCTTATTGGAACTATGATCTTGGCATCCAAAATCTTCTTGATTTCCTTTTCAATCAAAGGCAATAAAAGAGGGCTAATAGGCCGTAATTACTGCTTGAAAGTAGTGGTGTTATTTTCAAGGGGAATCTTATGTTGAATGATGTTGGTGTCATAGGTTTTAAGATCATCATACTCCCAAGAAAAAACATCAACAAATTTCTTCATCTGGGTGCAATACTTTGAACTTTGGGCAGAAGACAATTGAGTAGACAGATTTATGAACTTTGGATGAGCTTGACTTCCAATGTTATGTTTATGGACATCAAACTCATTTTCTTTCTTGACAAGTTTATAGGGTACATCACTATGATCAAACAGTTTCTCTAGAGGCACTAAACCTCTCGGTATATAGTTACTTAGTAACTGAACAATATTATCCTAACCAATTTTATCTTTCAATTTGGGCTTGTTAGACTCCTCAACAGTTTCATTATCTCAGTCAACGTGCATTTTAGAAAACTCATCAATGAATTGAAGAAATCTATTAATCTTATCATAATCTTCAAATACTTTTCAGTATTTGACATTATCACATAGAGATAGTTTATATTTCACCTGAACTTCATAAGTCAACATGGGAGGCAAAGGAGGAATAAACATGCTAGCAGGCACAACAACAGAATCAGCTAGCTAGTTCATTGTTCTAGGCATATAAGAAATATTAAAATCATAGAAAGAATCCCTAAGCTTCCATACCTCATCTCTGTATGCCTTCAGCCTCTAATGCTTTGCCTGGAAAGTGTTGTTTACTTATTGAATGATAAGATCTTCATCCCCAAACACCTTGAGACCTTTGATGCCCATTTCCTTAGTAGCATTTAAGCCTAATATCAAGGCTTCGTATCCTGCTATGTTATTGGTGACCTGAAAATTTAGTTTGGAAGATAAATGAATGACTTCTTTTATGGGTGACACAATAACTACACCTACTCCTGCAGCTTCCTTAGAGAAAGCTCCATCAAAGAACATATCCCAAATTTGTGTGCCCTCTTTCTTTGTGATTTGACAAACTAGTTTTCTAAGCTACATAGAGGAAAAATGGGATTCCTTAATCTAAAGAATACAAGCTCCAAAATTAGTGTCAATAGAATAAATGGGGTCATTTGTGGAATTCCTTTCATCACTGGTGATATAAGCCAACTGAGCCTCTCTGTACAATCTCCTATTTTGACCTCGAAAACTGGAACAATAGCATAGTAAAGGTCATTCTACAATGTTCCCCCTAATCTCTTGATCCAACCTCTAGATAACAACATGCCAAATTTGGGAGGCACATATACTACCACAATATCGATCATCATGCTTTTCATGGGTAGCGGAGACAAGGTGATGGCTAAATCTTTGATTAGTCCTAGACATTATACTTTCCTAGAATCAAAAGAGAACAGGTCATGATAAGATTTGGTGATGTCAAGACCTAACTCATCCATGATAGCCTTGGGCATTAGATTATGACTAGCTCCTATGTCTAGAAGGCAGTTGTGTAGGATTTTATCATGGATACTTAAAGAGACATAAAAGGATGGGGAGTTTTCATCACAGTTTTCAACCATAGGACTGAGAACAACAACTGGTTTGTCATCTTGCAGATTGACATAATCAGTAGTGGCTTAGGTAGCTTTAGGATTGAGGGCTTTGAAAATAGTTCTTTTGAAAGACTCATTCTTGATCAGTTCTATCAGAGGTATAGGTATTTTTAATTTCTGAATTTCTGCTTCATAATGAAGGGAGAAGAAAACTTGTCAAAGCCTCTTACCTCATGAGCTAGAGCTTTGAGGATGATTGAATCAACCGTTGGAATTTGTTGCTTACTAGCTTGTTGTTTTGCAAGGACAACAACCTTCTGAACATGAGCTTGCTTGGTAGTATTTATCTTTGACCTCAGATTATACTTGTGTTGATCATCAGCCCATAGAACAACTCAATCATCCCACTCTTGACTAATCTGGTCATTGAATAATGACTCTTCATAGGTAGCTAAGGTTAAGAAGGATGCATTGCCTTTGTATTCCAGACAATGGATTTCGTCATCTTCTTCAAATTGCTCTTCTTCCATTAATTCATTCTGGAAAGGTGCCTTTACCTTTTGATCTTCATTGGTTTTTCATTGCAAAATCTGCAACTGCTCATTGTTTCTCCTTTATGGATTTGGGTTCCAAGGAGAAAAGGTATTAAGACCTCTTCCCCTTATAGGCTGCTTAATCTCAATCTTCAATTTGGAGATTTCAGAGGTTAATGACTCTACCATCTTAGTCAATTTATCAATCTTAGGATCTAAAGATGTTGAGGATCCATCCTCTTGTTTTCTCCTATCAACTTTTCCCTTAAGTTTTTCTGTAGCCATAATATTTGATTCTACCTCCAATGTTGCATCTTGCATGTCAGCCAAGGTAGCACATCTTCTCTTTCTCAACAGTAAACAAAAGTCAACATCAAAGGAATTTGCATAGGTAAGTTTTTCAGATGTAGTGGTAGGTTTTACCTCAGCTAGTATCTTATTGTACATAGTGTTAAGACTTTTGTTGAAATCAAACAATGACTCACCACTTTCTCTCTTTAAATTCACAAATTTTGTATTGTAGTAGAGTAGATATTTCTTGTCTCCCCAATGCTTGAGGAAAGCATCATCTAAAGCCTCAATGTCTACTATAGACCTTGGTGTCAATTCTCTAAACCATTTCCTAGCCTCTCCATCTAGGCTTTAAACAAAAATATCATCCATACATCAGCTTCACTAATATCCAAATTGTCAACATAGCTATAAAATAATTCAAGATGTTCTTCACCTGTAATCCCCTCTATCCCTATAAAATTAGGCATGTACTTTTGATATCCTCCAGTAGGAATTGTACTCAAGGTAGTGGGTAATACTGATGGTCCATACCTAGCAGCTATGATTCTTTCTATCTTGGTAGGTGCTTGTGGTGTTGCCATGGGTGTGGTAGATATGAAAGTACTGGAATCTTAAACAACCGAGGGTTGAGGAGGAGATAATATGACTAAGGGAGTATGATGGATAGGAGGGGAAGATTTCTTTGGACTTACAATGAAAGAAAAATCTAAAGAGTAAGAAGCTTTATAAAAACCAGATAATAACTTTGAAAGGCTTTCTTCTCCTTTTGATGATAATTCTTGTATAGCAAGCTCAACAACAGGAAGATTGGTATGAATGTAAGCTAAGTGGCGTTTAGTTTCAGACTGAGATGATTATGAACTTGAGCCTCCTTTCTATAATGCTTTTCCTTCTGTGATGATCTTTTCAAGATCAGGTACTGGGTCATTTGGTGGCTTCTAAGGATTTCGCCGAGTATGCCTCCTACACTGAATCACAATTACCCAATAGAGTCACTGACAAATTCGTCCCCAAGTGGAGTCACCAGATAGATGATTACAACCGAGATAGTATCTAGACTTTGCCTATCATCAAAGTTGGGTCTTTGTCATCTCCCAGGGAAGCTGAGCTTCAATCATCGTTCCGTGGCAATGGCGCCAATTATGTTAGCACTCGAAGAAAATCTACTAGGTTGTAGTTCGAACTTGCCTGGTAACACATAAATATCCCTCAATGGTTCTCTCAATTATGGGAATGTGTTTAGATCAAGTCGGATGACTAAATAGAATCTTATTCACTCAAGACATACATAAACACTCTTAGATTGACAAGGCTTTCAAGTACTACTATTCAAAGGGTTTATAAATAAGTGGATGTATGAAGAATCCTTACTGTACTAGCAGAATCATACATTAACACATATGAATGGCCAATTACAAAAGGTAAATGAAACTTACAATTCTAATTCATCAATGCAAACATAAGATGACAGTTATCCGGTATTAGAAAAATAGGAATAACAAGAATAACATATTTAGGTGCAAGCAGAGAACATATAAGAAGATGTAAATCTGAACAGATAATAGCGAAAGAAGCTTGTATTACTAATATTAAAATGAGAAGCTTGAGATTATGAAATATGAAAAGTATCCAAAGTCAAAACTCTTCTCATATCTAGAGTTCTAGGCTTTATAGCCATTACATCAAAGTCAAGATCCTATAAAAATGGATCTGAAACACCTAAAATAGAAAAATTAGAACATATAGGAATAGATCCTATTTAAATAGTCAATTATTGTAAAAATGGTCTTCATAATCTTCAATAGCTGCAGATTTCTCAAGATCTGATGGATAAGGTCGAAATATTCCCAAATCCCCAAGACAACAATCAATTTCTGAAACTGTATGCCACAAACATTGGGCCAGATTGTTGAAAAACTGGGGCTCAGAGATGGATTCCGTTCTCCACATCTATGACACCTGTGCATAAACCAAAATAATTTATTTTTCTTTGACATGTTAGGCACAAAATCCTCTGACAGTTTCTCAAAATGATCCTCCAGTCACTCAGAATCATCATTTGAAAATGATGACTCAGCATAGTAGAAATGCCACATTTCTGAAAAAGCTACCTCATTTTGCAGGGGACTTTTGACTACCTTCCCGAGCTCAAAATATATATCTGAAAGTACCATTATATAGCTTAGGATTTCTAGTTGTCAATCGACTATTTGAGTGTGTAAAACAACCTCTCCACGGCTGAGAAAATTGAGTTTTCCCAAAGGAGTTTATCGTTTGAAAAACCTGCGATTTCAGTAGCTACGAGGTTTGCTGAGAATGTAGGTTAGCTATCGAATGTTGATTTTCCAAATATGAGCTGACTAAAAAGTTTATTAACATGATTACAAGCTTAAGACTCAATGAAATGGGTCTAAAAATTAAATAAAACTCTTTCCTAAAAATACCTTCTATCACCTAATGAAATAAAAATGACAATTTTATTTCAGGAGATAACAGTCCCCAAGAAACATTGGATCACTATGCAAAATACTGTGGTCCAACTTCATATCAAAGTTTAGTCTAGAGAAAAATTGGCCAAAGATGCGAGAGGGTGTTGGCCTCCTATAGACAATTGTTCAACAATTTGGAATCAGTGATCCAACTACATGGGGCCCCCTCCATAGGAGAGATTGGACAGGTAAAAAATTAGGAGGAGATCAATAATGAGGTGCAGGCATTCATAGAGACATATAGACAAGCAGCCCACATGGGAGATATATTGATCTCAAGAGAAAATATCAAGCGTTACATAGTAGAACTAGTGAGGCTCTACAACCTAAGAATTATTCTCTATTTTCCAGAATAATGATTGTATATGATTGGAAAATAGAGAATTACACCAAGAATTCTCTATTTTCCAGAATAATTCTTAGGTTGTACAAGAGAAACATCCAAAGATAATTCTTGATCAGAAGCACTGAAACAAAACTTGTTGATCCTCAGTCAAGAAAAATATCCTCGATTGCTCCCTAAGAAGACAACAAAACCACTAGTATAATATCTCAGACAACAGATTACAATTATTTATCTTTTAAATGAATCAAAACTCTCTGGATAGAGGCATATGTATCACTTCCCTCCATTCTTAACATCATACACCGAAAAGAAGTTGGACTAATATACACCACATTTTACTAGAAAAATTACATAGACAGAAATCTACAAGCTTCAAGTTTTTACTGCACTGGCACTAAACCCATATAATTGCAACAATATTCTTTCTTGAGAATGTTAGCTTCTTTTGATTGTGAATTTCTTTGTCGTTTGATAGATGTGATTCATTTCTTTAACCTGCAATTAAACCCACACTAATTCTAGTGTGTATAGAGTTACACAAATGTGGGAAGAACACAATATTAAGGCATTTATCATCCCTGCTTTGTGCTTCATCCCTTGTTTGAACCAATCAATCAGAGTCCATGGAAGTTAGGGTTGATTATCCAACATTATAACCTTTCTAGCCACGTTTAGTAGAGAAATTCGTTTTTATTGGATATAGGTAACCTGTCTCAAAGTCATAGGTGAATCCACACTAGTTGATACTCTACGAGGTAGACAAAAAAGGGAAAATAAAAGTACAACATATCATAACAAATTTCTCACCCATGCTCCCTCTTTATTTGAAAATTGATCAGAGATTCCATGCTTCTGATCCAGCATCATCACTCTGCTAGCTGCTTCTCTTTCCCCACCATTTCTTCTTTGTCCTTTTTGTAACAAAATCTACACTCCCCTGCCTTTGAAGTATTTTTTCCATATACAAAATCTTTGTTTCAGCTTCTCAAGTTCTACATTAAGATCAAGATTTTCCAGACCCTTTCCTGACTTCACCTCCACCAAAAAAATTGCATCATCATTGAAAACTTGTGCCTTATCTTTAAACATCTTTACCACCTGACCCATAACAACATGTTCCACATCAACTTTTGAACTACAACCAAAGTTTAAATCCTGAAGATAACTCTTGGTGCATGATGAGGATCAGGAGTCTTTGTTTCAGCTAAAGTAGCTTCATCCCAGTCAAAGTCATCGTAATGTGGTGGAATATGTCTTCTAACATGTTCTTGAGATGTGCCAGGGTAGATATCTAAATCACCATATTTTTCCTTTACCTGTTGGCTTCTTTCTTAGGTAATAGTTTTGCTAAAAACCACATAAATTTTAATCATTGACTCATTCTTTTAATTACTTTGCTAGAATCCATAAATACGGCATTACAACCTTGCGCTAAGGGCCAATAATTTTGAAGTATGTGATTGGTAGGGAATATTTAATGAGTTCATGGATTGTGGAAATTTGTATACTACTTTCGAATGCATATATTTCTAAAATTGATGGCGATGTTTCTTGTGAAAAATTGATGTTTGGATGTGTGTGCATTTTATCACGATAAGTTGTATTTGGATTAGTGTTCATTTTATTTCTTTTCATCTATGCTCTTCTTCCATATATGCTAGTGATTTACAACGTTTGTTTCTTGTGTTTGGATTAGTGTGCATTTTATTTCTTTTCATCTATGCTCTTATTCCGTATATGCTAGTGACTTACGACATTTCGTTTGAAACACTGTAATTGATTTTTGCATATAGAATCAAGAGGAAATTGACCTAAACACAAAAGAAAATTGATAGCAAGATTTACTAGCAATTGCACCACATTTTGCATCTTCATCACCAATTGTCAATACATAAATCCATTGTTCCATTAATCCTATGTCATTTGTTCATTTGATATATGCAACTATGATGACCTTGGAATCCACTACATTTACTGCATGTTTATAGGACCTTTTAGTCTTTAATCAAAAAAAAAATTGAAATTAATTAATTAGTTTTTAAGAGTTTATTTCCTTGGTCTAACATATCCAATAATAATTTTCCATGGTGAGCTACAATATATGGCTTATATCCAAATTTCAAGAGCCTGGCTACTTTGATCTAAATGAAAGTCAACAAAAAAACATTTTTAATTGGCATAAGCAATATAAGTATTCTAAAAATATGAAAACTTAAAGTATATGAATATATATTTTCAAAAATGTTCAATTTCTCATTTAAATATTTAAAAAAAAAAAGAAAAAAGCAAAAAGAAAAAGAAAAAAAACCATTTTGTTCAATATCTAGCACTACAAAATGGGTTTAATTATAATGAAGCAAAATAGTCCATACTAAATCACAAATCCAAATGATCGAACAACAATGTAATTTTTATTTTACACATCAAAATTTGTTTCACAGAGCATCTATTACTCTTCCTTAAATATGGAAACATAATTATAGGCAACTATCTTTTAGAATATTCAAATTTGAGGTCGGCTCAACTACTTCCTCAATATCAAGAATAGTGAGTTCTCTTCAATGAACGAGATCATGACCAAAGTGAATCTCGTAATCCCACCAAATCTTGCATGTCTGGTTCTTTAGTTAGAAATAGCCTTTGCAACAAACCATATGCCTCTTTTACAAAAGTTGAGAATAAACTCACCCACTCTAACCACCCCAAATTAAAAACAAAATATAAAACCAAAATACAACTCTTCATTTAAAAAAAACCTACATAAAAAAATACAAAAAAATAAAATAAATTTTAAGAACAAAGTACAACTTCAACTTAAAAAACCTATCAGCCCCACCTTGCACCTTTTGCGGCAATTTCTAATTAATTATAAAATCTTTATGTAACTTTCAACTACTTAGTAAATTAGAAATTGCGAGATTATATAATTTTTCCAGTCCTAAAACAATATTCCTAAAACATGATGATGTGAAAAAATCGTGTTACTCAAATAGTATAATAATAATAATAGATGATGCTTTAATTATTTAAACTTATTTTTTTAACCTCGAAACATTATATCTTTAATAACATTTCTAAATTCCAATATTTCCAAAACATGATGATGTGAAAAAATCATGTTACTCAAATAGTATAATAATAACAGATAATGCTTTAATTATTTAAACTTATTTTTTTTAACTTGTAAACATTATATATTTAATAACATTTCTAAATTCCTTTTATTCTTCTAAGCAATTTTTATTTTTGAAAGTAAAATTTTAGATGTTTCATATGATTGAATATTTTTTAAGTGTTAAAAAAATTGGTAGATTTGTCATTGTGGATGTTTGAAATTGAATCAAAAGAATATCCCTATAATATTTAGCCCATCTGTAAACTATCAAAAATATTTTATGTGAAATTAAGTTTAAATGCCAAATTTAATTAAGTTTATATTTCAAATCTAATATTATATTCATGATCCTAATTAAAATCGAAATTTGCATTTAAGGCTTTCCTAATAAATCTACATATGTCTAAATGTTTTTTTTTTTCTCAAAATAAGAAGTCTCATGACTTATCTTCATTGTCTTTAATTTTAATTTGATTACTCTTTTTTAAACATTTTAGCACTTTTGAATAGGTATATAGTGTGAATAGAGTAGAATTTACAATTTTCCTAAAGTGGCAATGCACATAAATCATATGATAGTTTCGATAATGATTTATATGTGAAAATTAAATTTGTTTATCTTATTTTTATATATTTGGAATCAACATATTTTAACAATAAATTTTATTATTTTGCAAAGAACAAAATTATAATTTCATTTCAATTTTTGAAAAAAATAAAAATATATTTTATAGATGTTAGAAGCATTCAGTATATGTAGTATTTTGACTCAAAAAAATAAAGAATAGAAAATACAATAAAGAATATTAAGTAATATAGAAATCACTTATTATTCTTATTTTTTATTGCTTTCTTTAGACCTTCTGCCATCCCTTTTAAGATGTACAACATGAACCCTTGCTGAATAGCTTACACATGTCCCTAATAAAAATTCTTTGTCAAAATCAGAAATTTCTAAAAAGAATGAACTCTCATTGTACCATCATTTTATTTTTTTGTTCATCTAGTTCATAAATCACTTCTGATTATGTACCATTGTATTATATTTAAAAATGTCAGACCAAGAGGTAACTCCTCAAATCAAATCATATTATTCATTCAGATTGTTCATTATTATATACAAGAGGGAGAGATTGTTCAATTCTTCTCCTGATGTCTCTTCGTCTTCTCTATTATTTATTTACACTAATTACAGTTGCTCACCCTATCCCTATGATTGGGTGTCAACATTCCCCCCTTAATCAGAAGGGATTTTGGTGAGTCCAAGCATCGTTTTGAATCTTTCAAGATTTTCTCTTCCAAGCGCTTTGGTGAAGATGTCTACAATTTTCTCATTAGTGGAACAATGGCAGAGATGGATTGTTTTGGCCTCAACATGATGTCGAATTCGATGATATTTTGTATTGATGTGCTTCGTTTAATCATGGAACTTTGGGTTCTTGGCCAACTTTATTGCCGAGGCATTGTCAATCATGAGTGGAGTCGATTGTACTTGTTTTACCTGCAAATCTTCAAGAATTTTCTTGAGCCACACAATTTCTTTTGTTGCCTCACCTACTGCCACATATTCTTCCTCTGTTGTGGAATTTGCTGGAACTGATTGTTTGCATGATCTCCAGGAGACAACTCCTGATCTAAGACTCATAGCATAACCTGAAGTAGATACCCCAGTTTCTTTGTCTCCATCAAAGTCTGAATCAGAGTATCCAATCAAGTTGAAGTCACCCACTTGTGTATACTTGATTCCAAAGTCTTGAGTCCCCTTCAAGTACTTTAGAACTCTTCTTGCAATAGACCAATGTTCCTCACAAGGCTTTTGCATAAACCTAGAGAGGATAACAACAAACAAAATCTCTGGTCTGGTAGTAGTTATGTAGTTGAGACTTCCTACAAGTTATCTATACTTTGTTGCATCCTCAAATTCTTTTCCTTCAATGAATGTGAGCTTTAAGTTTTGTTCCATTGGAGTAGTCAAAGGAGGTTGTCATAGTTCAAGTGTCCAAATCTAGCATGCCATAATAAACTTGATGGAAATGTACCTTCTTCATAATGAGAATCGTATGAGAAATTTTATTCATGAGCAGAGGTACCCTGCAGCTTGAGAAGCCTTTCTTCTTCTATCCCTGTCATGACAAGTGAGTGCTCTGATGCTTTTCTTACCTCAATATTGCCGTCAAACATATGAATGGAGTGTCCTTGCTAGTGGATGTGGACCAAGGACAACAAGTCTCTCCTCAGTTGTGGGAGATATAGAACATGATGCAGAAGAAATTTTGGAAGACCACGCAATTTTAGTCTGATTATGCCAAGACCTGATGGCTTGAGTTTTGATTTGTCTACAAAGTATATTGCTCCATCAACATTGTCAGTAAATTCTTCGAAAAAAATATCTTCTAAAAGTCATGTGGCAAGTTTCTCCTGAATCAAGCAACCAAACATTTTTCCAAGAAGCAAGTGAAGCATTAAATAAGCCTTCATTTACTCCAATATTACAGTGTGCCACAACATAGTGAGCAGATTCAGGTGCTTTACCTTTGTCTTTATCATTATTTTTACCTTTGGGTTGATTTCTTCCCTACTCAATTATGTCCCAAGGTAACTTGCATGTGCATGCATAATGTGATCCATCATTTTTGCAGCGTGTGCAGTGCAAATCTAACTTTTATCCTTAAGAGTGTCTGCCCCCCCCCCCCCCACGGCCTCTGAAATTTCTTCCTCTTCCTCTTCGACCACCTTTTCCTCTGGAAGAAGCTTGAGCAAGATTCTTTTCTCCATGAGCAAGGCACATAGCCTCTTCAGAAGATTCAAGAGTTGTCTTGTTCGCAAAAGCTTTCTCTCTTTCAACAATTTTTTCACAAAGGGGTGAAAGGTAATATCTTTGAGGTTTCCATTTTCTTGCAATGACTCAAGATGACTTTGATATCATGCATTATAGATTTTACTTCTGATGCAAGATTAAGACGATCATTATCTTGTAATTCAAGGGTGAAGAGTTTAATCATGAGTTGAACAACTTCAAGTGTAGAGTGTGAGTCATAGAGTTCCTTCAGTTTTTGTAAGGCTTCGAAAGAATTTGAAAATGGAAAAATATGGCGAATCACCTCTTCATTTATTGATGTTGTAATCAATGCATAAGCCTTGCTATTCTTATTTTCCTAAATGATGAATTCCTTGTCTGAGGTAGGTTGTTCTAGCTCTTTGTCTCCATCTCCAACACACACTCCTTTCCACAACTCATTGAAAATGAGGTTGTGTTTTATCTTTTGGGACCACTCAAGATAGTTCTCCTTGCCATTGAGAACTATTCCCACAATAGATATTAATGAATGCATTGTAAAACATGCGTACTATGGGAAAAAAACACTTTTGCTGCAAAATTTTAAGCCTAAAAAAATTTGGTTCCGATATATGAAGATAGAGGTATTATGTGAGGAAGGTGGTATTTGGGGAAGGTGTTATATCATCTCAGACAATGTTATTATGATTGAAATGTAGTTGAAATAATACCAAAGTGGAAATGTAGTTGAAATAATATAATGTAAGCTAGAATTTAGACAACGTTATACTATCTCTAAAAAGTGTGTTAACTTGTGGTAACCATGGAAGGAGAATTATGTTATACCAACAACATTATACCAACATCGTTCAACGTAATATAACCTAGAGCATTATACCCGAGTTGACTTGGGCTCTAATCCTTTTGCTACTCTGTTTGGATGGCGTATGGACCTTGCGTGCTCAATCGAAAAAGTAATGGTGGCAGGCGGAACATATGGAGGAGAGTCGTGGAGTTGTATGGGAGTAGTGTTCACCGTGGACCAGTGCGATACCAAGCGTTCACCATGGATCAACGTGAACATTTTGGATGAATAACGATCCTCCTGTAGGTGTTAGCGTAGCTTCGTGGAGGACAATATTATGCTCTCATACCACTTCGCATCACACTATTATGTAAGAAGTCCCTCTTCATCTCTTTTTGATTGGCTCTCACGTATAGGCCACCAGTCTTGCTGGACAACAATAGCATTGGAGGAGGGGAAACACAGCATGGGAGGAGGGGCCTGTATGGTTCAAGGAACAGTGATCCCACGCAGGGATCTTTGAGATTGTATCAGGCCGATTTTGGCACGCAATGAGCTATTGAGCCATGCTAAGAATCATGAAGCCTTGCATTGATGGTTCCAAGATAATGAAGATCTATCTGGATCCTGAGGAGTGCAATAACATAGAGTATAAGTTGGAGATCTTTAGGGGATTTTACAGAATAATAGTGAGTTGCAAGTGATATGAGAGAGATGTTAGTCTGCAAAGGATTCATAACATAGGCATAAATGGGGGTAAGACCGCAAAACAAATAAGGGGAAATCATAAAGGGTATTTAGGTACATGATGGAAATGTAATTTTTAAATTCAATGCAATGGTACATAAGAAAAAGTGATTCATGAACTAGATCAACAAAAAAATGATGGTAAGCCAAAAATGGTGTTGGCTCTAATACCATGTCATACCAGGAGGTAACTCCTCAAATCAAATCATATTTTTCATTCAGGTTGTTCATTATCATATACAAGAGGGAAAGATATTCAGTTCATCTGCCAATGACTCTTCATCTTCTCTATTACTTATTTACACTAATTACAGTTGTTCACCCAATCCCTATGATTAGGTGTCAACAAAAAATTACATTTCCATCATGTACCTAAATATCCTTTATGATTTCCCCTTATTTGTTTTACAGTCTTATCCCATTTTCTTTTCTGGGTACATTCTTTTTGTACATGTGTTGGGCCATTGATCTAGTTCACAAAACGTCATTTGAATGTTATTTTTATGTTTTATGAATATAGTTAGGTAAACCTTTACTTAAATCTACTTCTACGAAGATTCTAGCAAAAAATAAATAACCATTATCTTCAAAAGACCTTATGATGCCTGAAAGAAAGAAATAAATTTTGATAGCCTCACCTAGAGTGACATTTTAGAAACCACTATGGTTATGAAATCTAGAAAGTAAGGGGTGATGAATAGGGACACACTATTATAAATATTTGGCTACTTTAATTTTCATTTTCCCAGAGGGGCGAGGCAAAGAGTTGTGACTTTTCTGAAGCTACTTTCATGAAACTAGGTTCGTGCACCACAAAGCAAATTTCGTGGAGCTACCTTCACTCATAGCAAGGGTAATTTCCCAGACTTGGATTTCGTGCAGCTCAGAACTATTCCAGAGACTTAATGAATATTCACAACAAAAATAACAAGATAGGTTTGGAGCAACATACTAAAACTTAGTATTCAGTTTTTAAACATGAAAAAATACATTTACCAGAGACTTAATGAATATTCACAGCAAAAATAACAAGATAGGTTTGGAGAAACACACTAAAACTTAGTATTCATTTTTTAAATATGAAAAAATACATTTACATGAGACTACGACTCATTCACCAAGAAAATAAATTTTTTAGAGAGATTTAAACTTACGTGGAGTAACACATAGTAAAACAGAGTAACTGTCGTTTTCAGGCACCCACCAAAAATTGCTCCACCATTTTTTCCACAGAGACTTGCACTCTTTTCTTACTTCTTACTCTCTAACCTCTCTACATAGTCTCACACTACAAAATGACTTTTACATTCATATATAACTCAACATACAATGACTTGTGCTCTTTTCTTACTTCTTACTCGCTAACCTCTGTACACATTCTCACACTTCAAAATGACTTTTACATTCGTATATAACTCAACATACAATTTTACATTTAATTCATGACAGAGCAAAATTAATTTTGATGTTGTTGTTGAGTGTGATCAAAGCCAAGCAGACGTTTCTAGAGTGTGGGGAAGGTTGTTGAGTTAATGCTTTCCCATATCTGTTTACCTAAGTACATAAATTCTTTAAATGCCTTTGCTGGGTTTCTAAATGGTTCGTGTCTGACTTCAGACTTTCTATCTTCACGCTGAGATGCAACCTGCAGAATGTCTGACATTTATGGCTGCAAAAGTATCTAACATGTGTGGCTACTGTCAAACTATTTATTGCGGTGATCGGGATTATTATTTCCAATGCTCCTCCTTAATCACAACTACCACCATTGACAATTCCCAAATACTTTCTGAGATAAACAAAATTTTCACCTACCAATGGCTTTATGAAAAATCAACAAGCTATTCTTGTGACCTGCAGCGTTGCAACACAATTTCATCATTGTTAATCAACTCTCTAATAAATTGATATTTAGCATCCATATCCCCGGTCCTCTTATGTAAGACATAATTCTTTGACAATGCAATTGCTAAGGTGTTTTTGCAGAAAATAGTTGTCATGCCCTCTTGGTTATGATGAAGATCCCTCAACATCCTTCTCATCCAAACTTCCTGGCATGCTGCTGCTGTTGTTGTGACATATTCAACGTTTGTTGTTGATAGTGACACTATTGGCTATTTCTTTGAGGCCCATGAAATGACTCTGAAACCCAAATGAAAAACATATCCTGACGTGCTCTTTCTGTCATCAACACTACCTGCCCAATCACTGTCAGTGTAACCAACCAGCCTAAAATCACTAGTTGCTATGTGCAAAACACCAAATTATTTTGTCCCATTAACATACCTTAGAATCATTTTCGCTGCTTGCCAACCTTAGAATCATTTTCGCTGCTTGCCAATGTGTCTCCTTGGGTGCCTCCATGAACCTTGACACTAAACTTACTGCATACATTATATCCAACCTAGTGGCAGTCAAATACATCAGGCTGCCTATCATGCTTTTGTATAATGTTGGATTGACATTGCTGCTGCAATATTCTTTGCTCAACTTCAACCCTATGATAGTTGGAGTTGGTGCAGACTTGTTGTTATTCATTTTAAACCTTTCCAAAATTTCTTCCACATACTTTGATTGAGAGATAAAACTGCCATTTTCTGTTTGCTTCACTTCTATGCCCAAAAAATATCTTAGCAATCCCAATTCAGTCATTTCAAACTCACTCTTCATTACTTATTTAAAATCAGTAATGAGGAAATCATCACTGTCTGTAAAGATTAAATCATCTACATATAAGACGACAATGAGACTCTTACCTTCGCTCTCTTTGATGTAGAAAGTAGGCTCACCATCACATTTGTCGAAACCATTGTCCAATAAGTAAGCATCTATCTCACTATACCATGCATGCAGTGCTTGCTTCAACCCATAAAGAGCTTTCTTTAACTAATATACTTTGTCTTCTTAGCCTTCAATCTCATAACCAGGCGGTTTCACGACACACACTTCCTCTTTCACAACTCGATTCAAGAATGCTAACTTTACATCCATCTGATACACTGTCCATTTATGTTACGCGGCAATTGCCACAACTGTGCGCACTGTCTCCATCCACGTGACTGGCGCAAACGTCTTCGCGTAATCTCTTCCCTGCTGCCCCTTGTATCCTTTGACAACTAGTCTTGCTTTGTGCCTTTCAATCTTTCCCTCAATGTTGGTTTTTGTCTTATAGACCCACTTCACTCCAATGACATGATTTCCTTTCAAAAGGCTCACTAACTCCCATGTATCATTCCTCTCTATTGCTTCTATTTCTTCCTCCATTACGGAAACCCATTTTTCTTCTTTGATTGCATCTTCAAAGTGGATTGGGTGATCTACATGGAAAAATAATGCAAATAAGGAATTCATACCTACGCCACTATCAACTTCATCTTGCTCATAAATTTCATTTAAATTTTTGAATTTTGTCCTTCTTGTGCATGCTGAAGATGGGCTTGATATGTCACTTCGTGTCGCGCTTTGTGGTGTTCTTGGAGAAGCACTTGCTTGGCTACGTGAAACTATCCTATTATTTGTTGATGGTGTCATTTGCTACCTACTTTGCTGTGTTTGAATAGGAGTAGAGGGAGTCATTATTGAGGAATTACTTGCTACTATTAATTCCTCTCTATCCTCATCTGGTATGGATGTTTTGACATTGATTGTCTTCTCGAAACTTCCATCCCATGCTTCCTCTTCTATAAACCGTACATCTCTGCTGATTATGACTTTCTTGGTTAATGGATTGTAGAGTTTGTATGCCTTGGATTCATCACTGTACACAAAAAGTATGCATTTCTCCCCCTTGTTTCCCAGCTTCTTTCTCAACTCAACCAGGACATGTGCATAAGCCACACATCCAAAAACACTCATGTTAGTGACATTTTGTTTTCTTCCACTCCATGCCTCTTCAAGAATAATGTTCTGGACACTTTTGGTTGGACTTCTGTTCAAGATATATGTTGCACAAGCAACAACTTCAGCCCAATAGTCATTTGGCAAATGCTTTGCCTTCAACATACTCCTTGACATCTCCATAATGGTCCTATTCTTCCTTTCCGCCACACCATTTTGCTGCAGTGTATATCTTGTTGTAAACTACTTGTGAATTCCATGCTCCCTGCAAAATTGAAGGAAGTCATTTGAGATGTATTCTCCAACTCTGTCAGTCCTAAGGACTTTGATGTAATGTCCACATTGCTTTTCAATAAGAGCCTTGTATTGGAAAAAGCGCTCAAACACTTCACTTTTCTGTTTTAGGAGAAAGACACATGTCTTCCTTGTGTAGTCATCTATGAAGGTCAATACATAGTGGCTGCCATCAATTGATGGTGTCTGCATTGGTACACATAAGTCTGAGTGGACAATCTCCAAAGGTGCCTTTGCCATCACTGACTTTCCTGTTGGAAATGTCTCTCTATGTTGCTTGCCAAAGATACATCCTTCACATATGATGTATGGTTCTTCTATGAGTGGTAAACCATTCACCATGCCTTTCCTATGCAACAAATTCAAACCTCCAAAGTGGAGATGTCCAAATCTCAAGTGCCATAACCAGTTTTCTTCTTTTACCTCTGCTTGAAAGTTTACTTCTGCGACAACTGCCCATTTTCTTCCATTTTCTTGTGAGTTCATAGATAGTTGTGCTTGTGCACCTTCTTTCTGCAAAGATGATATTATTTTCAGGGAAAACATTCTATTGTTTGTCATCTGAACCTTTGTAATCAACTATCTACTTGGAGGCCTATCCAAAATTGTGCACACATCATTTTTGAAGAAGACATTGTAGACTTTCCGCATGAGCTATCCAACGCTCATGAGATTATGTTTCAAACTAGGGACAAAGTAAACATCAGAGATGTATTTGTTCTCCCACTTTTCCGTTAGGATATTAACTCTTCCTCTTCCCACGACAGAGACTTTGCTATCAATCCCTCATGTCAGTTCATATTTCACACTTTCATCTAGATTAGAAAACATTTCTATGTTCCTTGACATGTGGTTGCTACACCCTAAATCTAGATACCATATATCACTCTATTTTTCTTGTGCTACATTACAAGCTAGAAACATGCTATCATGTTTCTGATTTTCTCTTGTGAAATTTACACTTGGTTTGTTACTAATATCATATTGCTTCTTTCTACATTCATTTGCATAATGAGCATACTTCTTACGATAATGACATTGAGTTTGATATTTATCATACCTTTGACCTTGTGCTTGATTTTGGATTGGACCTTGACTTGGATTTTGATTGTTGCCTCTTCCATTTGAGCTTGAAGGGTTGCTTCTTCCACCTCTGTGTGGGCTTCTTCCTCTTCCTCTAGCATATGATCTTCCTTTGCCTCGACCTTGACCAAATGATACTTGCGTCTTGAAGGCATGCTCCTCATGAGAAATTAGTGATGCATTAAGCTCATCCAATGTGAACTGTGAGAGATCCTTTATCTCTTCTATGGCCACAACAATGGCCTCAAACCTTGGTGGCAAACCTCTCAAAACTTTCTCAACTATTCTTTTTTCTGTCTCACCATGAGACTTGATTTGAGTAACCAACCCACTTATATTATCAGACTCATTCATACAACATGTTTCAAAATCTCTCCTCAACATTTGCAACTTTGTTGTCTTGACTTTTGCCATGCCTTGGTAGGTTGTCTGGAGGATGTCCCATGCTTGCTTGGACTTCGTTGCTATTGCAACCCTTGGGAAAGTGCTTTTCTGAATTGCTTGGAAAATATAAAACATGGCTTTTCAATCATTCTTCCTGTTGTCCCTTAAACACAAAATTTCTTGTTGAGATAAGGAATTGTATGCTGCTACATGTGCTGGTTCTTGAAAACCATTCTCCACCAAATCCCAAATGTCCTGAGAAGAAAACAAGGCCTTAATTGTAATAGCCCAATAATCATAATTTTTACAGTGAAACTGAGGTATTTGAGACTTAGCCAAGCTTGTGCTTGATGTTGCCATTTCTGAGCGTAAAAACAAACTTTCTACCTACTGATAAATATGCTAAAAACTAATATGTGCTCAGAAAAAATTCACTGTTAGTAAAAACACTTGTTTTTACACAAACAGAGTTTAACCCGCTTTGGTACCATGTTAGAAATATCGTGGAGGGGAGAGGCAGAGAGTTGTGACTTTCGCGAAGCTACTTTAACTAAACTAGGTTCGCACACTGCAAAGGAGATTTGAGCTACATTTGGTACCATGTTAGAAATATCGTGGAGGGGAGAGGCAGAGTGTTGTGACTTTCGCGAAGCTACTTTAACTAAACTAGGTTCGCACACTGCAAAGGAGATTTGAACTACGTTTGGTACTATGTTAGAAATATCGTGGAGGGGAGAGGCAGAGAGTTGTGAATTTTGCGAAGCTACTTTAACTAAACTAGGTTCGCACACTGCAAAGGAGATTTGAGCAACGTTTGGTCACAGTGAGGGTGATTTCCCACACTTAGATCTTGCACCACTGAACTATTCCATAGACATAATGAATACTCACACCAAAAATAAGAAGAGAGGTTTGGAGAAACACACCAAAACTTCGTATTTATTTCTTAAACATGAAAAAATACATTTACATGAGACTGCTCATTCATCAAGCAAAATAATTTTTTTTACAGAGATTTAAACCTACACGGAGTAAGACACAGTAAAACAGAGTAACTGTTGTTTTCATGTGCCCACCAAAAATTGCTCCACCATTTTCTCCACAGAGACTTGCACTCTTTTCGTACTTCTTACTCTCTAACCTCTCTACATAGTCTCACACTACAAAATGACTTTACATTTATATATAACTCAACATACAATTTTACATTTAATTTATTACAGAGCAAAATTAATTTTAATGTTGTTGTTGAGTGTGATCAAAGTCGGACAGGTATTTCTGGATTGTGGACAAAGTTGTTGAATTAATGCTTGCCCATATTTATTTACCTAAGTACATAAATTCTTTAAATGCCTTTAGTGAGTTTGTGAATGATTCGCGTCTGACTTCAGACCTTCTATCTTTACGTTGAGATGCCACCTCCAAAAATGTGTAACATGTATGCTGCAAAACTGTTACATGTATGGTTGCTGTCAAAATCAGGTTGTTTATTGGGGTGGTTGGGATTATTATTTCCAACATACACTAGTTCATGCACCTTTATGGGAACTGCCAAGGTTAAACATGGATCTGCAGTTTTACCAATTAGATCTGTGTTTTCCTACAAGGGATTGACGACACCCTAAATCTGTGGATGCCCCTTGAAAACTGCGGCGGTCTTCACGGTATCTGTGCCATTGATCAACGCCGATTCTGCATGCGAAGGGAAGTTTCCTCTGCATGATTCAATCAGCTGACCGCTTGAACTCAGAGTCAGCCGAATGGTGCCCAATTGATACTATAAAAGGAAATGATAGACTCAGCGATTTTAGACTGGGCCACCATTGCTGCGACTGCGAAATAGAGCACTTGTGAAAAACAAGAACAGCAGGATCCCAAAGCTCTTCCTTCAACAAAATATCGACAAATCTGAACTGTGTAGATGATCTACACGGTAGAAGTGCAAATCTGAACTCGGTAGATGATCTACACTGCAGAAGTTTGCACTGTGCTTCGGCAAAGGCAGCCATACCTCTAGACTAGGGTTCTTAGGATTTTGCTCCTCCCCTTAAATTTCACAATAAACTTTACTGCATAAACCAATAGTTACGTTTTTTTAATAAGATAATTTTGGGAAGATTAAATGTAATTTTCCCAAGCTATATTTCTAAATTAATCATTTTTAGCTTTTCTAATTTTTTTCAAAATACAAATCTACATAGCTGTCACTTCCCAAAAATTTGGATATTGTTAAGGAAATTAATACGTACAGTAAACTCATCATATATCGGTTATGTTTTGAGTACCTTTCCCACATACTATTACAATACCATAAGCCATCTTGGACAAAGTGTAGGAAAATAAATGAAGACTTGCATGCTTAAATTCAGATTTCAAATGGTTGCTGCACATTCTGTTTACAATATCATAAAAATCCAAAAGTGAAACATGTTAGAAAATTTACAGTAACGATTCTTTATGCGGAATTAAAGAATCTAAAATTTAACTTTAGAAGTCCAGGAATACCTCCAGCCATTGATGACGCTCCTGGTGCACAATCCACTTGCTTCTTCACTTCAACAGCACTCCAGCTTCAATCCAAGCAAAATAAAAATCACAGAAAATATGAAGGCACTTCCAAGCTATGCTCTCTCAGCTAGATGCTGTAAACAACTGAAGGGGATTGAGATGCTAGCTTGGGGACCAATCAGAGGAATTTATAGCCAAGCTTCCATCAAGCTTCTAATGGCTATGTGTCAGCTATTCCACAGATCAAGGCAGAGAACTCCAGATGGAGTAATGGACCACTTCAGAAGCTCCAACCAGAAAATTAATTAACTGCAGTTGATTTCCTTAATTTAAGGAAAATACTGCAGTTGGTTTCCTTAAATTAAGGAAAGACTGCAGTTCAGTTCCGTAACTGTAGGTTATAGTTGGAAGAATTAATTGAGCTTAACATTCTCCCATTTGGTCCATACTTCCAAACTTAATGTCTCAACTTAAAAACCATTGATAATCTGTATTAAGTAATAGATACATGAATCATGGCGATAAGTCCTCTAATAACGAGTATTATCTTCCATGTATTACTATGCATTTATTCTTATTATACTTTATGTGGCAACAATTTCTTAATGAATAAACCTTATGTTTATTCTTGGTCCTTCTTAAATGAATTTTCTCAAATCAACTTAAGGTGCACATAAATATGAGAAAAAACATCACAATAATTAAGAATTTCATTAAAATAACATTGTCCATACAATGAGAAACTACATAATGGAACCAAGTCCCATATTCATTACATGATCCTTGAATTTAAATGGTGGCATGCCCTTAGTCAAAGGATCAGCGATCATCAATTCAGT
>APFE031379558.1:243560-266742 GCA_000404065.3 Pinus taeda | reverse complement strand
TGGCTATTCTCTAATTAAATAAAATTATATAGATCACTAGACATTATTCTTTACATAAATGGCATAAACAAAAATTTAGCCAGTAAAAATAATGTTTACTGAAAGGAGTAAGTCAAAATGACATTTTAAATAAACTCCATATAACGTAAATGACTGCCATAAATGTCAGCATTACGGTAAACAACAGTAATAATTATTCAAAATTAAAGCTAAAGCAGTCAGCATTACCGTAAATGACTGCAAATCGATTGTTCAATTTATAAACAAAACCCGGAGATTGACTGAAGCAGCATTGATCTACTTTGCACTTGCATAGCAAATGCAGTTCGAAGGCTAGCTGGCTTGACTTCAGGCTCTGTCATTAAGTTTATAAAACAAACAAACATAAAAGCAAACAAGCTATTCTTTCACATTAATTTCAAGAACAAAGCTTAACGGCTTCATCGCCAAAAAAAATCAAAATGAGATACTTAGTCTTTAATATTACATTAATTTTAACTGAAATTCCTTTGTTACATTAATTATAAAGGATCTCAGAAAAAAATATCCAAAACCGAGAGGCCTTCATTTCTCAACTATAACTACTTCAGAACATTCTATTTGAAATAGTTACCAGTTTAAGCGCACTATACTTGACAAACCATACACATGGAAAATCCTTGAAATGCTAATGCAACACCTCAGATTAGCATTATGGCTCATTAATCCACACCAACTACAAGCCAGGTAGAATTCCAACTTGGTGCACAATCATGTGACCACGTTGATGGCAAGCCCTTCATATCTTAATGATATCTTAATGACTTCCCTACGCATATCCTACATGTCCCATCGATTATCACACAGAAATGCATAGAGTTTATTTGACCCAAAGTATGCAATCCTTTCAAAAGGGAAATATCCATATAACCATTGTTTGCAGTGATGAGGACTTGTAATTTAAATGCATGTCAATGACATACCGTACACGTTAAATTATACAGGAAAGCGACCTCTTCGGCTCCATCCGCAAATTCCTTAAATTGAGCCGACAATCTAACTCTTCCCAAGGAAGGAAGAAAAAAATGGAAGCAAATAAAATCTTTAGATTATGTACTAGGCAGCCTTCGGTATCCTCCAAATTAGATTGGATTCAGTAATTTATCGTAGGCTTTGATTATCAGGAAGCCTACGCGTTTAAGATAAATATGGCGGGTAATGGAAGTTTTAGTTTGGCGAACGAGAATTCCGCTGGGAACGGTTTAGCAAAATCCAGACGCAGAAGAAGTATAATGGCATCTGCCATGATGATAGTACTACTCCTATGAAGGCGCAGACTCTGGACGAGCTCCATTCGTTGCAGAAGAAGAAATTTGCGCCTTCAACTCCCATTAAAGGAGCTCAGGGGGCGTTTGCTGCTCAACTGTCCGAGGACGAAATACAGAAGCAGCAGCTGAAGTCTATCAGTGCTTCTCTGGCATCTCTTACCAGGGAAACTGGCCCTAAGGTTCTGAGGGGAGATCCTAGTAAGAAGGTCGAGGATGTGAAGCCAGCCGCCGATATTTCAAGCACTGTGCGTACGCCTAAATTTACAACTAGCGACAGTGCTTTGAAGTTTACACATATTCTACACAACCTTTCAGCAGCTAAGCTATACGAACAGGCCATTAAATATGAGAAAGGTTCATTCATTACATCGACTGGTGCTCTGGCAACGCTTTCGGGGGCCAAAACCGGACGCTCTCCCAGAGATAAGCGTGTTGTTAAGGATGAGGCGACCGAGGTGACAGGCTTAACTCAGAGATAAACCAGTATAAAGTTTACTAGGACTTTATTTGCAGCGTTGAAATAAAATAATGTTTGCAGAACACATCAAGGCAGAGATACATGGTAGCTCTGATACCAAATGTTAGAAAATTTACAGTAACGATTCTTTATGCGGAATTAAAGAATCTAAAATTTAACTTTAGAAGTCCAGGAATACCTCCAGCCATTGATGACGCTCCCGCTGCACAATCCACTTGCTTCTTCACTTCAACAGCACTCCAGCTTCAATCCAACCAAAATAAAAATCACAGAAAATATGAAGGCACTTCCAAGCTATGCTCTCTCAGCTAGATGGTGTAAACAACTGAAGGGGATTGAGATGCTAGCTTAGGGACCAATCAGATGAATTTATAGCCAAGCTTCCATCAAGCTTCTAATGGCTATGTGTCAGTTGTTCCACAGATCAAGGCAGAGAACTCCAGATGGAGTAATGGACCACTTCAGAAGCTCCAACCAGAAAATTAATTAACTGCAGTTGATTTCCTTAATTTAAGGAAACTACTGCAGTAGGTTTCCTTCAATTAAGGAAAGACTGTAGTTCAGTTCCATAACTGTAGGTTATAGTTGGAAGAATTAATTGAGCTTAACAAAACAGACTGATAAAATATGATAACAGGTAGCCTACAAACATCACTTTATTTACTGTATTGCTAAGCAAAGGGTAAAGATACAACGACTGTCCTTCATCCAATAGACACAATTTCCACAAAATAGACATAATTTCCACAGAAACCATACCCAGAGTGTGTCATACATATAAAGAATATGATAAGTCACAATACATTTAGGTCGAAAATAGTAATCGCCTCTCCCAGGAGACCATTAACATCAAACCAAACAGCGACCGAAATACATCTCAGTAAAAATGAAAGGCCAAGATTGGAATGAATGAGGCGACAAGGGCAGCGCATAGGGAGGGAACGAGGGAAGTTGATGCAGCACCTGCTTCCATTGTCGAATTGGGAGATGGTGCCATCATCTCTGCTGCTTCCACTCCCATCATTATCATCATAGCCACCAACAGAGCTATAGACGCGTAGTTAACAACCCTCGCCATTGTTGTTCGAACTCACAATAAAAATACTGAATAGATCAAAACCCAAATGTGAATCTGAAACGAAGCAACCCAAATTCTATACAACAATCTTCCTTTTCTGAAATTTGAACTCTGACCCCAATGGCAGAGAGATGGGAGTTGTGACTGATAGTGTTGCGTATTAATAGTCGTCGTTGCCTCCCACTACCGACGGCCAAATCTCTCACATAAAAAAATGAAGATTAGTAATCGCTTGTCCGTCTTTCTTTATTTACTAGTAATTAAATCCACCCCCCGCGCCTGACAAAAGAAATTGACCACGGCAATGCAAAGCGAGCAGTTAGGGTGACCTATGTAACATGTTTGCCAAGTATATTGTAGGAAACGTGGCATGAGGCCATGGACTTTATGTTTAATCACCGTTAAAGTGTAGTCCCACATGATATAAAGGAAGACCTCTTCCGTCACGTCCTTGTGGGGCACTACAACCTCACTTCGTTTTTATTCTCACTCTAATCTAAGTTCATCTCTAAATAGTTTTCTATTATTTATACGTGAAATTTGGTAATTGATCAAAGTAAAGTGTATGGTATATATTTTAAAAATATTTTATTGCTAATTTTATTTCATTCATTTGTTATTATGGTTAATTCAAATTTAAGGTTTATAAATTTAATATTTAAAATCAAAGAGTGGATTGTGGGGTATCTATAGATGGTAAGAAAGTTAAAAGTTGTTATATATATGTTTAATTTATATATATTTATAATATTAAAATTAGATGGTTTAATGTATAAATAGATTTAATATTTATAAAAGCAAAATTTTGCTTTTTTTTTTTGGGTTTTGTAGATTGTAGTTGGAAGTTTTTGCAAGGATCTCCTTGTGTAGGTCTATATGTGTGGCAGAAAGGTTGAGTGTGGCAAATGCGTAACTATTTGCATTCTTCTAGGTGCTCAATTCTCTTGGTCCTTGGGTGGCACCTTTTTTTTAAATGGTTAAGAGTGAAGAATCTCTAGCTGAGGAAGTTTTATTCTCTGCCCTCTCTGGTGGGTCTTCATCTAAAGCTAAGTCTTATGCATGGTATTATTGTGACGAGTTATTTTGTTGGTTCCATGGTGTTATAAAGGGTCAATCGAGTCAGTCTTTGTGCTCTTTTGTAGGTAGAGGATATTCTAATAGTGATATTTACTCTCCTCCCTAAGACTTGACAATGCCACCAAGGCAAAGCATGAGGAATAGGAGGGGAACCAGTGGAAGAGCTCAATCTGGGTAGAGAGAGGCAAGCCCCTTTTTCCATGACTCGGTGGCCACTTATTTTAACATAATTTCACCTCAAAATGCATAAGGAAATCTCCAAGTTTGAGTCCAAAGGAGGAGAGGAAAGACAATCCCTTTCATATTTCAAGTTGTTAGAAGATATGTCAGTTTGGGTGCCAGACTTTGGGCACACCAAGGGTAAGAGAAAATAATATTTAAACTTAGTGGACCTTCATTGGCAAATGAAGACTTTGCTAAGATTGGTATTGAGGGAAAAGCAAGTGGAGAAATACAATATCTTCACATATTTGAAGGATTTCAAGAGGATGCTTAGGGATTAGAGGTTCTGCTTAGATAGAATTGACTCAGATGGTGAAGACCCGATGGATCCTCTTAGCTCTAGTGTAAGGGTTATGGCTAATATTTCATCATTAGATAATGATAAGTGAGCATAGGTGGTGCGTAGAAAAGTTTAAGGATATTTTGATGCTTCTAGTTTTGTCCTCTGTATGGTTCTTCCTAGCCTCTTGGTATTATGATAACGATGACATAGTTTGGTCGTGATCATTTGTTTCCATGGGGTGCTCCTGGAATGTATCAGTGGACTCTAGTTCTCTCATATATATCTTTTCTTATTTGTTAATGGTTGTATTCAACATACATGGTTTTGGTATAAGGTGGTGTCGTTTTTGGGCAGTTGTGTTGGTTTCTTATTTTATTTATCGATTGTCAATGAAGTAGTGTCTTAGATGGATGTGCCTGGTGGACTCCAAGTGCCTGGAAGGACTCTAGGTGAAATGTAATTTTCATATCTTTTATGTTTTTTCTAGGGGAATGCTTGGTTGGGTGTTAGAGCTAGTAGTTGTCCCTCTGTGAACAATATCATATGTTTCTATGTTTACAATGTATGGGGAGATATACAGACCATATGTGGTCTTGATCCACATGTTTTTTGTTTTGGAAAGTCTTTTGTTTCTCCTAGGTGACAATGGAAGAATGTTGAGGGGTTTCACATGCTCTATGCTCAAATTGATATCCATGTAAACTACTTTCTTTGAATAATATAAAGTTTTTTAAGTCACAAAAAAAAGAAAAAAAATTCTCTTTTACTGTAATGGGAGTGTAGAATCTCAACAATTAATATTTTCTATTTAAACCATTTACATAATTTTCTAGGAAAATTGTAGATAATAATGAATGAGAATTAAAAAAGTTCAAATTATACCATGTTTAGACTATGTTAATATATAAAACATAACGAATTGAGAAAACAAATATCTTTGGAGCTTTTCTTAATGTATTCAAAAATTTCAACATTTGTCCCTTGTAACATCGGCCCAACTTTAAATTTTATACAAAACTAATAATATAAAGAGTACTAATTATATATAAATAAAGCGAAAAAGAAAGCATATTAATATAGAATCATCTTAAAAACATTGAAACTCTATGCAAACAAAAATTTTCCATGGTTGTTGAAAGCGTTTTCCTCTCCATGGTGGCCATTTTTATGCCATAAATTCCCTCCAACCCCAATAATATAAAAAAATAAAAATAAACATAGATTATGCTTTCCTCTACTTCTGTTACACCACACTCCCAAGATAACAATTTGATCACATCTACGGAAAGCAAGTAGATAGCTAATTGATCATTACCAAGTAAATTAAACAAAAAGTAGCATTGGACAATGGACTTTATTGACTTGGGAGGCTCATTCTACAACCTAATGTGAGGGAAATGTGTACTTCCATCTGTGCTTAACTCCAAGCATCCCTTTCAAAATAAAAATTAAATATTCTATAAATAAAATAAATACTAGATATAATAAAAAACTAAATAAATATATGTGTTTGATTTTTTAAATTGAAAGTATTATAAAACATCAATAATTTCACACTCAATCGCCATACTAAGGAAAAGTGGTAAAAATATTTCACTATCACTATTTCGCTTCAGTTATGACAACTAGGCACAATCTACCATCACTCTTGAGAAGAGGAGGAGAAGTGAATTCTGACTAATTGCTCAAAAACTAGAACAACACGGATTGAATGATATGAGGGACACATCCTCTCATTTATAAGATTCATATACAGTGTCCGATTATTACATGATCGGTGATTGCTAGTTCAACTATAGATTTGGGTGCAAGTGGACAACTTGCATTATCTCATCCCTTAAAGTCCAAAGACATATGGGGACTAAATCAGACACATAATAAACAAAATTAAATGGGGCCCACAAATTCTTTTGTCACGCTGATTGGACCATTGCTTTGCGTGTGAGGAGGTCTATAATGCAATTGAGATATCCAGACTTGTGTTGAATACCAAAGTCATAACCACTGAGCTACACTGCCCATCGCATGATGCAGACATTATTGTCAGTTAGGTCATGGTTTTATTTTATCATGCCTGGCATGATCTTGAGCTCGGTACATACCAGAAATTTAATTGGTTTCAAATAAAGCTTGAAATGTGCGATACTCTTTTAACTACGAGTACCTCTTTATGGGTTGAACGATAGTTTAGTTTGGCTCCGTGGAATGTTTATGAGGTGTAGCTGCATATGTCTTGAATTCCATTGATGCTCAAGAAGAACACCTCTCCATGTTACATTAGATGCATTAGTTTCAAGGATATAGGATCCTTCATCAGTAGTGAGATTTAGAAGAGGAACTGACTAGACTTTCTCCTTGATATTTTTCCCCGCTTCAGTCATGGCTCAATTCCATGGGATCCATGAATTATTTAGGAGTTGTTATAGGAAGACTAAGTCTTGGGATTATCCTTTATAGAATCGTCTTATGTAATTCAAACTTCTGAGAAACCGTTGCAACTGGGTTTTGTCAGGGATCTTCTCTAGGAAATTTTGTAAGTTCAGAAGAACATGATCTTGCAGCATAATATTTCCATTTGTAATCTTCAACCCTAAGAACTCTATATATGTTAATCCAATCTCCATCTTGGATTTGGATAGATCTAGTCGATGCTTAACACAACGCTCACAAAATATCTGCATGTGCCTCTCGGGTTCTTGGATGTTCTTGGAGCAGAGAAGTAAATCATCTATATAAATGATCAACCAATCTAAACCTCTGAAAACATATTCCATTTGCTTCTGGAATTTGCAGGGAGCATTCTTTAAGTCGAAATTTATTACCTTCCATTGGTATAGTCCATGCGGAGCAATGAAGGTTGTTTTGTAATGATCTTGAAAAGATATTCTGATTTGGTAGAAATGGGACTTTAGGTTGAATTCATTGAAGATCTTACAACCTTTCATCTTCTAGAGAAGTGTTGCTTGATTTGGTAGAGGATACACCAGATTATTTAGCACTGCATTGAGGGGTTTGTAGTTGATCAACATGCGTGGTCTACCTCTTTTGATTTAGGAATGTTTATTCACATAGAAGGCTTGACAGGCCGATGGGCTCTTTGTTGGTTCAATCAAACCTTTTTCAGGAGATCATGAATCTCCTTCTGAAAATAATCCAACTCTGTTGGACTCATCAAAGAAGTTGATGCTTTCTGTGGGCGGATCAAGATATCATCTGCATATAGCAGATTGATCACATACTTTTATCTTGTCCATAAAGCATTGGGGATGTCTGAAAAACATTTCTGGATTATCTGCTTGTAAATGTCTTTCAGATAATCCTATCAATGAGTTGTGGTAAATGAAATGATATGTGCCTTCTTTTGGACATCAATAGTCTTTGGTTGTTCTTGTTTTTATATACGGGGAAAAAAGAATGTACAAGAAGTCTTAAGGGGAACCTGTAAAAGCTTACCAAAAATAGTAAGAGTAAACAGTAATTTCTAATAATCAATTGAAACGAGGGACCAACGGATAAATAACTTGGACCAAAGATTGATGTTTGCAGGATATCATCTAATTATAAGAATGTACATTGGACAAAATGGGTCTGAATAGAGACTGGGAAACCAATGACTTGGTGAGGAAGAGAAAACATAGAACCGATAATACTCGCTCTACCCTCCATTGATTTCTCCCAATAAAAGGGAGGAATGGAAAAATGCCGAGCTAAATTGAGCTGGCCACTGGAATCAAGTAAACAATCCAATGAATAAGGTTTACAATCAAGGGAATGAAAAGTAAGGGGAATATACGATTTGGGTTGGCAAGCGAGAGAGAGTGACTTAATAGGATAGATATGTGATAGATCAAGGGAATCAGGTCATTATGCATAACTAGGGGTAGGCAAGATAGGGGAAGGAGGTTCCTGACTATCGAGAGTCATAGTTGCAATTTGTTCTAAATCTTCATCAAAGGAGTCAACAACTTCTTTTTTAATTTGGTGCAAATGTGTTTTGAGAAGTTGGATCTTGGTGGCAAGGGATTTATTCTTTGCTTGCTTGTCATGAATTTGCATATGCAAAGAAGTGAAAAAAACATGCTTGACATGCTATCACTCTATGTGCATTGCTGCATGGTCAGTGTAACAGTCATCTTGATGTCAGTGGGATGGAATTGAATAGGCTAGTTACTTTTCCTTTTTCGTAGTCATCATCTGACTAGACGACTCTAGTTCTAGACGACTGAATGTGGTCAAGGTGGCTGTAATGCGTTGGATCTCATCATGATGATTCATGTAGAGATTCATCTTCCATGTCGATGTTTTTGCAAGTTTTTGTTGAAGTTCTTCAAGTTGTTTATTAGGCATAGAAAACATGCAAAATTTATAAGACTGCAAACTATCATCATCGTCAGAACTTTCATAAAAACCTGTAATGGGGTTTCCACCTTCTTCGTGCTTGGTGTCACTGATAGGATAGTATATTCTCTGTGTGGTTCATCATGAAGATCACAATAGAATGGATCTCACATGGTTTGTTCTAGCGTGTCTTGAAATATGGCCACAAGGTTATGCTTACGAGCTTTTTAGGGGAATTTATTTACCCAATGACCTTCCTTGTTATAGATGTAACATCAGACAGATTTTGACGGTGTCTTGTGATGTCTTAGGAAAGGTATTTTCTTTTCGAATGGCTTCCTTCTAGGCTAAAATGGCTTCTTGTAATCTTTTCGCTGAAACTTACTCCATGGAGACCAATGCTTCTTGGGATGATCTCTAGATTTGCAAGATCATTTGGGATCGTGGTTAAAGGGTCCCTTCCTCCAGTTGGGCATATGGCCAAATTTCGTGTAGACCTTATTATAAAATATCTTATTGTATTCCTTGAAGTTAGTCATAACAAGTTTGGATAAACAATGTTCCTCGATGACTTTCTTTATGTGACCATGCACCATTTCTAGGGTCATGCCATCTAAGGAGAGATGTTTGTCCTCGAAATATTTGTTCATGGTTGTGGGAAGAACACAAGGCATACTCTGGATATACCGTTTGAGGTATGCAATATTTGAATATGAATTAGATTGAATGATCCAATCCTACATTTAGCAGAAATATTCTTCCATAAGACCAATATTTCCTAACTAGTTAGACATGAACAATTTACTGTAATGGTTAGGGTCTTCATCAACTATAAGGCCAAAAAGTTGTGCATGTATGGAAATAAGTTATTGAACTATAGGATTAGTGTCAGCAAGGATTGCTTCCTTAGCTTTTGTAGAGGCATAATTCCATGAGGTATGGGCAAGGCCATCGAATCTATTGACGATCAGTTGAGTTATACTACAGAGAGAAAGGGTAGGGTCATCCACTTGTTTTTTCGTTGCCCTGTTGTTGAGGATATTAATGGCATTCTCCATTTCAAGTTTGGGCTAGCAGTTGGGAAAAATCATAGGGTCCTACGGCATGGCCTGAATGGCTACCAACATTGCTAAAAATCTAGTTGTTATGAAAGAAACTAGTCTAGATGTTTCACCTTGGGTAATCTGCAGCGGGACTCCCAGTTCCTATTTGACATAAACTAAGAACTGTTTGACTTGGGCCTCTGTGAGATGAAGACCCTTTTCTTGCACCTGTTGCAAGAAAGATAAGACGGTTGAATTGGCTTCATTGATTTATTGAGCTAATTCCTGTGCTGCATTCTCTTCTGTTGTTTGGATCCCAAAATTCCAAGTGGGTATTTCATGACTAGACACACTAAAACTATAGGTTTGTTTTAGCTTATGTTTGGGGTCATTTGTAAACATAGCAGATTTGGTGGGTTTGTCTAACACTAAATAATCTGATGTGGGTACCTTGGCTCCTAATTTTTTGATGATTGGAGTATGGATAGAAAAAATGGAGAAAATTGTTGTCATTTGTTGTTCTAAATTTGCATGCGCAGTTGTTAGGACTAAGATATTAGCAACTTTGTGGTCTAGAAATTCAAGTCTTTCTAGTAGGTTCTTGCACACTTCTTTTAATTTAGATACTGCTTGTTTGACATTGAGGACGTCTCTATGAAAATCATATATGTTCTTTGACTCTAGGTAAAGTTGTAGATTTTCAAAATTAAGTTTTGTTCTCATAGTACCTGATGCAGTGGATGTTTGTACTATGGCATAAGGGACAAATTCACTTTTATTCTTACCATGATTATCAAACTATCAGAGGGAAAAGTAGGATAATTTCCTACCAGGAACATATGATTCTTCTCCTATAGATACCTTGACATTTTTTGAGGATTGTTCTCTGGGAAGCAGAGAAAAAATTAGGATGTAAGGTCAATCGGGTTGAGCTACTTGGCTCAGCTTCTATATAAGCTAATTGTAGGCTGGACACTGATGAGGTTGACATTTCTGTTCTATAAAAACTCAGTGCCTTGGGGTGTAGAGCTTAAGGGATACTCTTTGACCATTTCTGTAACCTTTTCTCTGAAGGTTGTCTAAACGTGTCATGGTAACTGAAAAGACTGTGAGGCTAGATTGAAGGCAATGGTATTGGCTTTCAAAATTCTCTAGTTATCTTCCATAAAGGTAGATTGTTGATACTAGTTGTATTTGGTTTCCCAAAGTTCAAGGTATTGGATTCGAGTCCACTCAAATGTTATCGGAGTTGTGGATTTAATGGAAACAAATTCCACCTTGTTTACAAGATGTGAAATCTGACGGATCCGGGGTTGGAGTGGAGTCATGTTGTTATCGTCGAAACGGACAATGGTCGAAGTTTTAAGCTGAATTATTTTGGACTAATGGTTCATGTCAAAGCCTTATGGATGAATATAGGCTTGGAGGAGCTCATAGATGTATGGATCATTTAAGGAGACAAAGTACTTGGGGTAAACCATGCCAAAGGTTGGTCCAGTTGAAAATAATTAAATATTATTTTGTATTAATGGAGAAATGGTTACATAGTTGTAACGTATCTCCTTAGTTTAGGAATTGTTCCTAGAATTTAGGAGTGTGGTTGCAACTCCCTGATTTCTTGAGTTGTACTTAAATGATGTAATTTTTCATTTGAGGGAATAGAGTGTACGAGAGTGATCTCTCTGTTTTGTGAGTGTAGTCTCCAGGTGCAACTCCCTCAGCTAATTGCAGGCTGGACACTGCTGATGTTGACCTTTTTGTTCTGTAAAAGCTCAGTGCCTTGGGGTGTAGAGCTTAAGGGATACTCTTTGACCATTTCTGTAACCTTTTATCTGAAGTTTTTCTAAACTTGTCATGGTAACGGAAAATACTGTGAGGCTGGAATTAAAGCAATGGTCTTGGCTTTAAAAATTCTCTAGTTATCTTCCATAAAGGCATATTGTCGATACTAGTTGTATTTGGTTTCCAAAAGTTCAAGGTATTGGATTTGAGTCCACTCAAATGTTATCAGAGTTGTGGATTTAATGGAAACAAATTCCACCTTGTTTACAAGATGTGAAATCTGACAGATCTGGGGTTGGAGTGGAGTCATGTTGTTATTGTCGAAACAGACAATGGTCGAAGTTTTATGCTGAATTATTTTGGACCAATGTTTCATGTCAAAGCCTTATGGATGAATATAGGCTTGGAGGAGCTCACAGATGTATGGATCACCTAAGGAGACAGAGTACTTGGCGTAAACCATGCCAAAGGTTGGTCCAGTTGAAAATAATTAAGTATTATTTTGTATTAATGGAGAAATGGTTACATAGTTGTAACGTATCTCCTTAGTTTAGGATTTGTTCCTAGAATTTAGGAGTGTGGTTGCAACTCCCAGATTTCTTGAGTTGTACTTAAATGATGTAATTTTTCATTTGAGGGAATAGAGTGTATGAGAGTGATCTCTCTGTTTTTTGAGTGTAGTCTCCAGGTGCAGGCCACACCTGTGAGCTACATCTCCTTCTTTTCAATTTTGTTTATATTTTATCTTGGTATTAGAGCTTAGAGTAGGGACAACCTTATTTTTTTTAGATGAATCATTGATTAGATAACTGTAGTGGTAGTGGAGTATTAGGTGGACTGTAGGAACACCTAAAGACGGATCTCAAATGACTGATCATCTATGAGTGCAAGAAAGGGTTGGCTCAGACCGGTTGCGTGCCTTTGAGTGCAGAAGTGAATTGGCGCTATTTTTTAGTGAATAGACGTGCCCATTGGTGCGGGTTTGAGGCTGATAAGTGTTCTAGCAGAAAAGAAACACCATTGGCGTGGTTCTGAGGCTGTTAAGCGAGCCAATTTCTGTGCACTTCGTGAATTTTCCTTTTCTGTGTGTGGCGCAAATCTGTAGTTGTTGAAGAGCGCCAAGGAGCCAACCTCTTTTTATTTGAAAATCTGCAATTTTTCATTGCAGATCGGAGTTGCCCAGTGGTAGCACTTTGAATTTGCGGATCTGTTCGGTGGAAGCAGATCAGAGTAGCCCGGTGGTGGCATGTTGAAGTCCGTGATCTACTTGGTGGCAGCAGATTGGACTTGCCCGGTGGTGGCACATTGAAGTTTTGGATCTATTTGGTGGTAGCAAATCAGACTTGCCTGGTGGAGGTGTATTGCCCAGTGGTGGCATAGTGAAGTTTCAGATCTGTTCAATGGCAACAGATTGGACTTGCCCAGTGGTGGCATAGTGAATTTTTGGATCTGTTCGATGGTAGCAGATCGGACTTGCCCGGTGGTGGCACATTGAAGGTACAAGTTTTTTTTTTTTTTTTTTTTTTTTTTTTTTTTTTTTTTTTTCAAAAGTTTGGATCTGGTATAAGTCAATATGAATAACTGTTTAGAATCATATCTCCACGAGTCTGGCAAACTCGATGGATCAAATTTCAATAACTGGAAATTCAGGATACAGACTTTGCTAGAAAGTGCAAATGCGTGGGCGATCATCACAGGAAATGAGCCGAGAGCAGGAACAATGACACAAGAGCAAGATTGGGATAAAAGGGAAATGAAAGCAAAGGTCATATTGAAAATGTCCGTCAAGGACAATGTTATCCCCGATATTAAAGATTGTAAATGGGTCGCAGACATTTGGATGACCATCAAAAACCTGTACGAGACGCACAATACAAACAGTGTATTGTCACTTAAAGGCACGTTGTTTGCATTGAAGATGGAGGAGAATGAGTCCATTGCTGGATTCATTGCCAGAGTCAAGGATCTGAGTGACAGATTGGGAGCAATCAGAGAGAAAGTTTCCAATTCAGATCTGGTCATGCTCACATTGAACAGAATGATTGATGAATACCAGACTTTCATCACAAGGCTGTCAGCGAGGGAGAAAGTCCCTTCATTTGAAGAGATGACTGGGATCCTACTGCAGGAACAAGAGCGATGGAAAAATTTGAAAGCTAAGAGAAATGACCTTGCTCTGATGGAAAAAAGGAGGCAGTACAGAGGGAAGCAGCACCAACACCAGCAACAGCAACAACAGTAGAAAGGAGCAAACACATTTCAAAGGAGATCGTTTAAAGGTATGCCTGCTAATGATTTTCGCATCAAAAAATGCTTTTACTGTGGAAAAACTGGTCATCAAATTAGAGAATGTTATAAGAGGCAAGCAGATGAAGGAAGAAACAAGCATAGGAAACATAAGGGTTACTTTGTTGGGGAGGAAGAGGACCACAACCCTGAACTTTGACTATTTACAGTCGATTGTGCTCTTTCAGCTTCAAAGGGAGATGAGGATGATATATGGTATGTCGACTCAGGCACATCCTCACATATGACTGGTAAGAAGGACTGGTTTGAATTTCTTGAAGAAACATCATGTGGGTCGAAAATTTATTTAGGATATGATAGTGGATATGAGATCAAAGGACATGGTGATATTCCTGTAAAGTTACCTAATGGTGACATTAGGCATCTTGAAAATGTATTATATGTTCCAGGAATTAAGAAAAATTTGGTCTCTGTCTCAATGATTACTAACCAGGATATGCAAGTTCAATTCTTTAAGAATAACTGTGTCATTAAGGATAGCCAGATGGAGATAGTTGCAAAAAGAGTGCGCGTGGGGAGCATGTATAGATTAGATGCAAAGAGTATGCCACAAAAAGCAATGGTGGCTACCGGATCAACAATCAAATATCTATGGCATCAGAGATTCGGCCATCTTAATCTGCATGACCTCATCTTGCTAGAGAGAAAAGGTATGGTCGACGGACTACCTGTTTTTCATAATGTTAAGCTGGATTGTGATGGGTGTGCATTAGGGAAAATGCATAGAGAAGAGTTCCCTTTTCATGTTAACAGAAAGGAAAGGGATATTCTAGAATTGGTGCATACAGATATTTGTGGACTTATGCAAACTAGGTCATTAGGGTGAGCATATTACTTTCTCTTGTTTACAGATGATTGCACTAGATATTCATGGATATACTTTCTGAGTAAAATGAGTCAAGCCTTTCAGTATTTTATAGAGTTTAAATCTATGGTAGAGAATCAGACAGGAAAAAGGATAAAAATTCTCCACTCAGATCAAGGGGGAGAATACAGGTGGGGAGAGTTCATGAATTTTTGCAAGAAACAAGGGATTGTGTAGCAGTTTACAGTGCCACACACTCCACAGCAGAATGGAGTGGCAGAAAGGAAGAACAGAACTCTGGTGGAGTGCGCAAGGAGTACGCTACAAGGTAAGGGTCTATCAAATGGTCTTTGGGAAGAAGCTATTAACACTGCTGTATATTTGAAGAATAGGAGTCCTACTAGATGTCTAGGCTTCAAAACCCCTTTTGAAGCATTGTTTGGATTCAAACCAGCAGTTAGTCATTTAAGAATTTTTGGGTCAAAATCTTATGCTCATATACCTAAGGCAGATAGGAAGAAGTTAGACCCCAAAGCCTTGAAATGTATATTTGTTGTATATGGCACTGAGTTCAAAGCATATAAGTTGTATAATCCTGTGACTCACAAAGTTTTTGCAAGCAGAGATGTCATATTTCATGAACAGGTTGAAGAAGGAAAGGAGGATTCTAACAATGATTGCCACATTCCATTGCTTATAGAAGAAAATAGTGAGGAAGACGAAGAGTGGGAGCAGAAACAAGAAGAAGAAGTGACAAATAATGTAATCAATGATGATGCAAGCGTTGAAATAGGCAGAGTTGAGGTAAGTCCCCTACCAAGGAGGTCAGGTAGGAAGAATCGATTACCTGCTAAATTGAGAGACTATGCTTTAATGTCAAAAATTTTGAACATTGTAGAACCTGCTAATTACAAAGAAGCTAGTCAATTTAAGGAGTGGAGGACTACAATGAATGAAGAAATGGAATCAATTCTTAGAAATGATACTTGGGATTTAGTTGAGCTTCCCAAGAATAAGACACCCATAGGATGTAAATGGCTGTTTAAACCAAAAATGAATGCAGATGGAAGTATAGAGAAATTAAAAGCTACGCTGGTTGCAAAAGGATATTCACAGTAGGAAGGTATAGATTTTGATGATACTTTTGCACCTGTAGCAAAGCTAAATACAATCAGAATGCTTATTTCTTTAGCTATTAAATGTAATTGGGAATTACACCAGCTTGATGTTCAATCTGCATTTCTAAATGGTGATTTAAAAGAGGAAATTTACTTAGTATAGCCAGAAGGATTTGTAAAGAAGGGGCAGGAACATCTTGTTTGTAGATTGAAAAAGGCTTTATATGGTTTAAAGCAAACACCCAGGTCTTGGTACGAAAAGGTTGATTCTTTCTTTTTAGAGCATGGCTTTCATAGGAGCTTAAATGACCCAAATTTGTATACCAATTATAATAATCAGAGGCAGATTATTTTGATTTCTTTGTATGTGGATGGCATGATTATAACAGGAGATGCAGTTGATTTAATCAAAGGAATCAAAAGGCTCATGGCACAATTTTTTGAGATGAAGGATCTCGGAAGCCTTCATTATTGTCTAGGATTAGAAGTATGTAGAGATACTAGGAAAGCTTTTCTTACCCAAGGGAAGTATGCCAGAAATCAGTTGGAAAAGTTTCATATGGATCAGTGTAGATCAGCAGCGAGACCTTTGCATCAGAATATGAAGTTGAGAAGTGACGATGACACTAAAGAGGTTGATGCTACAATGTACCGACAACTGGTTGGTAGCTTGATATATCTTACGACAACCAAGCCTTACTTAGCATACTCTGTTAGTGTGTTGAGCCAATTTATGTCAAAACCGCGTGAAAGTCACTGGATAGCAGCAAAGAACGTGTTGAGGTATTTGTGTGGTACTGTTAATTATGGTATTTTATACACTAATGTGTCTGATGTTACTCTAGCAGGTTTTTCAGACTCAGACTGGGCAAGTAACCTGGATGATCGAAAGTCCATCATAGGTTACGCATTCAACATAGGATCTGGGATCATAGCATGGAGCAGTAAGAAGCAGAGTACTGTAGCTTTGTCATTGTGTGACGCTGAGTATCAATCATTGTGTGCAGCGACATGTGAAGCAATCTGGTTGAGAAGGCTTCTCAAGGATGCAGGAAAAGAACAGAATAATTCTACTTCCATCAAAAGCGACAACCAGAGTACCATTAAATTGGCACATAGTCTAGTATTTCATAAAAACACCAAACATATAGACACTCAGCTCCATTTTATTAGAGAGAAAGTATAGTCAAAGGAAACTATTGTTGAATATTGGAAAACTTGTGACAATGTGGCTGATATTTTTACAAAGCCTCTTGCACGAGTAAAGTTTGAATTGTTTAGAGGGATGTTAGAAGTCCAGGATAACCCTTTCTCCATTAAGGGGGGGGAGTTGAAAATAATTAAATATTATTTTGTATTAATGGAGAAATGGTTACATAGTTGTAACGTATCTCCTTAGTTTAGGATTTGTTCCTAGAATTTAGGAGTGCGGTTGCAACTCCCTGATTTCTTGAGTTGTACTTAAATGATGTAATATTTCATTTGAGGGAATAGAGTGTATGAGAGTGATCTCTCTGTTTTGTGAGTGTAGTCTCCAAGTACAGGCCACACCTATGAGCTACATCTCCTTCTTTTCAATTCTATTTATATTTTATCTGGTCCATCATGAAGGGGACTGTCAAAGCCACCGATGATTGCATCAGATAGTTTGTTATGTCGAGTGTCTATGACAACACATAAGCTGTTAAAATTCATGTATGGTCTTTACAAGGGAATTGAGGCCAAAACAGATGGCTCCAAGATGATAGTATTTATAGCCATGGGATTTTTCCTAGTCGATCTGCCACTTTTTGAGTAGGTGGATTTGGGTAGGTTCATCCTGAGATGTAAAACTAACATCAACAGAATGAAGCCGAATTTGAGAAGGTGAAAAATATTTATAAAATGGCGTTATATAATTGAGTAGGTAGGATTGGCGGGATTTGCTAATTCAGATTTGAGTCTACTTTTGTAATAGATATGGTACGTGCAAAGATTGAGGCTTCTATAGAAGAAGAACGTCGTCTTGTGATTGAGACTGAAGATGAAGTTGGAGTTTCAATCTTGACTTATCTTATTGTTCATAAACTAGTATCCATCTTACTGCACACCTAAATGCCTTGCTTTTTCACTTACAAGGGGGGGGGGGGGGGTTCTGTGCTCTATGGCTACAACCTAAAATTAGTGACTCTCCGGGCACTGTATGGGTCTGCTACAACAAGATTAAGATATTACTCTATCGGGAAAAATATGATGGGAGCCTGATTATCTTCTATATTCAAAGGTATCGTCGCATTGGACCCCAGTGTGTAATGGGGCGGAAACTCTACCCATAAAATATATGATACAGAGGGGGTCTGGGGGCGGTGACTGCAACCTTTTGGAGCCCCCCCTTGGTGGGGGGGGAATCGGGGGAAGCACCCCTGAAGCTAAAAACAGATGTTAAATTTTCTTGTAAAATGTTGTAATTTCATAGTCAATCTGGGTCATTCATTAAGCAGAGATCTGATGGTAGATGTTATGTTTAATTTAGGGTTTTTTTCCCTAAAAGGCATCCCCTTGCTATATATGAGGGAATTGTATTGTGTCTATATATATCTGTATTCTAAGTGAGAAAGAGAGAGGAGATTGAGAGCGAAGAGGGAATTACATCGGATCTGCTGTAGGTTGTATCTCTTTAGTTTCCTGGATAATATAAAAGGAAGGACTAGCTATTTCTCTATGGACATAGCCCAAACTGGGTGAATCACGTATATCTGTGTCTCTATTGTTTTATGCATTTTCTATGTTTGTATTTCTGCAATATTTTATGTGTTCCATTTCTCTATAATATATAATTTTCTAGCAACTGGTATCAGAGCCGAAGGCCTATTTGGTTGATAAACTCGTAGGAGAAAAGGGTTCCCGGTTCGAGTGGGAGTAATGGCAGAAGATGGTAGGTTTAGGGTTGAAAAATTTAGCGGCCAAAATTACCAACTGTGGAAGATGTAGATGGAAGATTATTTGTAGTAGAGAGATCTGTACCAACCATTGAGCAGAGAGGAAAAGAAGCAGATGAGTATGACAACCACAAAATGGGATACTCTCAAGAGAAAAGAACTTGGAAAAATATGGTTGTGCCTAGCAGCGTCGGTAGCATTTAATATTTCAAAGGAAATGACAACAATGGGTTTAATGTCAACATTGGGAAAACTATATGAAAAACCCTTGACCTCGAATAAGGTATTTCTTATGAAGCGTTTATTTAATATGAACATGTTAGAAGGTGGATCTATTGCTGATCATTTAAATGAATTTAATACAGTTACCAGTAAGTTAAGTTTTGTAGTGCTAACTTTTGATGATGAAGTTAGGGCTCTGTCATTTCTATGCTCATTTCCAGAAAGTTGGAAACGTTTAGTTATGGCCATTAATAACTCTATGTCTGGATCTAGTACTTTAAAGTTTGATGATGTTGTCGATACAATCCTTAGCGAGGAAATGCAGTGGAAAACCTTTTGTGAGACATTAGGTAATGCTTTGACTATAGAGACTAGGCGAAGCAAAATGGAAGGAGGAAAGAGCCCTGGATATCGCATTAAGTCAAGAAATGGTAGATCGAAGTCTAGATCAGGGATAGTGTGCTAGAGATGTGGGAAAAAAAGACACCTGAAGAAAGACTGCAAGTCTCAGAAGGGAAAAGAAGGAGACACACAACAAGGAAATAATCATGAAGCAAATGTAACAGGTGATGTCTTGCAAGATGCTTTGATTCTTTCATTAGAAAATATTATTGATGCTTGGGTGGTAGATTCAGGGGCCTCATTCCATGCCACACCTGATAGGAAATATTTTCATGATTATGTTGAAGAAGATTTTGGATAGGTTCGATTGGGTGATGATAAACCATGTAAAATAATTGGAATGGGAACAATGTTCATAAAACAAAAGAATGGAAATCAATGGCTATTGAAGGAGGTAAGGCATGTTCCAGATCTAAAGAAAGATCTTATTTCAATAGGGTAGTTGGGAGGTGAAGGTTGTGTAACCACTTTCACAGATAAAACCTGGAAGGTCACTAAACGAGACCTCATAATAGCAAAAGGAGAAAAAGTTGGTACATTGTATTTATGCAACGGTATTTCTAATTATGTTAATGATTTAACCTCTACAGGAGAAGATACGACCTTATGGAATCATAGGCTTGGGCACATGAGTGAGAAGGGGATGCAGATATTTCACTCAAGATATTTGTTGCCAGGTTTGAAGCATATTGGTTTGGAATTCTGTGAAAATTGTGTTTATGGAAAATAGATGAGTTGGATTTCTCAAAGTTAGGAAAGAAAGAAGAACAAAAATTAGAGCTTGTGCGTACAGATGTATGGGGACCTTCTTAGGTATCATCTCTCAGTGTCTCTTGTTATTATGTTACCTTTATTGATGATGCAACCAGAAAACACTGAATTTATTATATTCAAAATAAATCTAATATATTTGATACTTTCAAGAAATGGAAATATTTGGTTGAAAATGAGACAGGAAAAATGTTGAATTGTCCAAGATCAGACAATGGAGGTGAATATTGTAGCAAAGAGTTTGATAGGTATTGTTAAAAAAATGGAATTCGCGGAGAGAAGACAGTTCTAGGAACACCACAACAAAATGGTGTGTCAGAAAGGATGAATGGGACAATCATGGAGCATGCAAGGTGCATGAGATTACGTGCAATATTTCCTCTACAATTTTGTGCAGATGTTTTAGATACTATTGTTTATCTAATAAAAAGAGGGCCTTCATGTTCCTTGGATGGTGGTATTTAAGAGGAGGCATGGACAGGTAAAAAGGTAAAGTACTACTTTTTAAAGACTTTTGGTTGTGAAGCCTTTGTCCACATTAATAAAGAAAGTAGAACAAAGCTTGAGTATTGTTGACTGCTTTTGGTGAACCATAATGTTATGAAGAAGTGGTACAAGTAGAAACCAATAACAAGTGGGAGAAAGCCACGAAAGAAGAGATGGACCCCTTAGCACATAACTAGACTTGGGACTTAGTCATGTTTCCTGTAGGTAAAACAACATTGTAGAATAAATGGGTTTACAAGTTGAAGGAAGAAGATGGAGATAGACAAAGGCCATGTTTAGACAAGTAAGATGGAGATAGACAAAGGCCATCTTTAGAAAGTTGTAGATATTGATTTTGGCAGTCGGTTTGTCTACTACAATCTCCTAAAGGTTTAGGGTCATTTTGCTCCTCTCCAAAGTCACCACAACTCACTTATAAAATGAGTCCAAATTGGAGGGAAAACACCCTTCTATAGGAAAATCCATAGTTTTTATGTTGCCCATTGCAGCTAGACCGTAGCTCAGTTTGACGAATCGTCAACACCATTGGAAAGCTCTCACTTAGCTCTATAATGGGCTTTCCTTAGTTTTTGATGATTTGACACTTAACTAGGAATCTGTTTTTCCAAGAAGGGTCACTTCGTCACCTCTCAAACTCGAGTTTCATTATAAAGAGACACTTGTATTTCGAGGTCCACCTCCTCTTAATACTTGTCCTACCATATGTCAATTTTAATCATGAGTAACCATAATTTACTCATGTTTTCATGGTCCCCACTAGGTGTAGTCTGTGTGGCAGCATGATCGAGTCACCCTCGTTCAGAGCATCCGCAATGAGTCACCATTGCATTCATGGAGTCTATTTCATGTCCCTTCATATCATGTCACAACATTTCATCCATATTTGCATAACGTTCATCTTGTGTTACCCCTTTTGTCCCTAGTTCATACTATCCCCATCCCCTCCAGACTTGAGTTAGTTGCTGCCAGGTCAACCGTGCACTCTAATCTCTCACAAGGATAGTCATTTGTTTGTCCCTTAGTCCCACATTTTTTCCCCATTATCCCTGGTGTAAGTCCATCAGTCACATTACTATTTTCCATTGTGCTTTAGTTGAGGATCCTCATTACCTCATCTATCGCTGGCCCTATTATGTCAACTTCAGTTGATTTATTCTAGAATAATGGCCTAGAGAGCAGTGTATCATAGTTCCAGTTTCCATTCTTGTTCAATGCCTTGGATTGAGCAAAGAGTCTCACTATTTCACTTTGACTTGGTCGTTTCATGATTGTGATCCATACACTTTATGGTCTAGTGATGCAATAGATTGTACTAGTGATTCTGAGGTGTGTGTGAGATGGTTCAGACCTCATGAGGGGGTGGCCCTTCAAGTAGCCTCCCACATGCCCGAATGCATACCCACTATGCTACAGCCTCAGATGCATTTTTGAAGAGTTCATAGGTTCGGTTGCTACCGATCACACTATTCATAGCATGCATGTCTCTTCCAGATGATCCATTCAGTTTTGCAAAGCTGTTCCTTGTTCAACATGGCTTCCCCAACTATTCTAACCTCCCTCCCACCTATATTTTGTGGGAAGGGGCTTTATATCTAATGTACTAAGGTATTATTGCTTTCATTCCTAGCTCATGTTTTCTCCAAGTTCATTATGTATAAGGGATACATTGTATTATTTTCTGGCTCTGTTTTGCTAGCATGTCATGTACCATAAAACATGAACTTCATTGTTCAATTTTGAAATTCTAGGCGAACCATTATTTTTGTACTAAGTTATCCCGGCATGTATGGGTATGCCTCCCCCACCTCAGTAAGGTCCGGTACCACAACTTAAAAAGATACTTTCATTAGTCTCACCCCCTTTGTCCCTATCCTCTTTGAAATTCAACTTCATTGGTCTCTCTCTCTCTCTCTCTCTCTCTCTCTCACTCTCACTCCCTTGTGTTGTCTAGTGATTGTGTCTTTAAAACATACTTCGATCAAATGTTTTTCTCATAGCACTCGTATGTTGGGGGTATTGTGGCCACAACCACCACCCTATCAAAACCTGCCTTGGTAGCAATTTTTATTGGGTCCCCTAAAAGTTGATCTTTCACCTTCTGAATGGTCTGTCATATCCCAGAGAATTTAACTTGTTATCAAGTCAAACCTTCAATTCCTAATGGTTGAGACCCCTTCTTTAAACATCTGCCACATGATTCATCTCTAGCCTTTCCTAACCCCCCATTCGTTTCCTCCATCGAGACCTTTCCAACCCTCAAAAACCTTCTATCGCACCTCATTCCCATTATAACCCTTTACAATAGAAACGCTTTGCATATATGCATAAATCACCCCTTTTCGGGCTATGGTAATCAACATTGTGCATTTCTCTTGTCTGGACCCGATGACATTATCAACCAATATATATATATTTTGGGTTTAGAACCATATCGCACATCGCTATTGGCGGGGTTCAGGGCTTATATATATAAGGCGTGCCACTATACTCCAGACCCAACGACATTATCAACCATATTACATAT
>APFE031379558.1:218909-243168 GCA_000404065.3 Pinus taeda | reverse complement strand
TACATACAAGGCACATCGCTATCACCTCGACCTGTCGATGATTTTAGATTCTGGCATATAATATTTCAAGTCAGGCCTAATGGCCGGACATGGGTTTTTCCGCATATTCCTATGTTTTTCAAAAATTATTGAGGTTAGGGCTTTTCAAAGGGGAGACATACATTGTGGACCCAACAGGACTGTTAAGGGAAATATATATATATATATATATATTTCGGGTCTGTCTTCCTTGATCGCTTATCGCAATCGGTGGAGCCCGAGGGTTATACAGTTAGTGAAGGGGTGATGACGGGACTCGATGATAATAATATGCCTGGACACAAAAAATTTGAAGCCCGGCTACGGGTTTTCACCTATATTCCATGTATTCGATAAAAAGATGTGGTTGCAACTTTTAATGGAAAATCCCATATGGGGAACCCAATAGGGTATAGGTTCCCATCTATAATCTTTCAAGTCTGGATTCCAGATCTGGTTTGGTGTTATGCAGTGATTTTCAGTGTAAATCAGATTTTTACTTGTAGTACTTGATCAATGCATGGGTTAAAAAAACCACGGGGCAATTCTTTCACGCTTGTCCCTTTTGATGTTATAAATTGACATGAAGGAAAGATTTGTGTTTTTTAATAATTTTTATCATATTTGTATAAGTATGACTGATGTTGGTTATCTCTGCAGGTGAGGACCAAGAGAATGCAAGCGCGGTTGAATAATGGATGCATAAGTTATAAGTATGACTCTAGATAAAAGATGCCTGAGCAAATACGAAGAGTTATCTATGTGGATACGTTATTTAAAGATTTGGCTTCAGGAATTAGCAGTCATGTTTCCAGGTGTTTCCTGTGTACTCTGAAGGTGAAATCACCCCATGTTTCATCATGAAGAGATGACACACATTCATACTCTTCTAATCAATATCTATTCATTTTCCTAGGAAATGAAGCACTCTAGTGACAGGAAATGCCTTATACATGTCAGCAGTGACACCTATGGCTTTACATCTGTGTATTCCAATTAATATATTGAAAAGAAAAGGAGAAGATGAAAGGTCATGGGGCTTGAGGCATAAATATTACCTCCAGATAGGAGAGAGGGGCTTTTTTTTGGAGAAAACAACTTTTATTTATTACGAACAAAGGAGACTGTTTGGTTCAATGAGGAGCCTATTGTTTCAGTTTTAAGATCCATTGCTTTTATGTGTTTTGAGATAGGGTGTTGTTGCTGGCATAAATGCAAATGTGCTTTGTTTTTGTGCATATTGATAACGATACAAATTATAATTAGCCTTGGTTGTTTGAATATAATTCTTCATCATAGTCAATTCATAAGCAGTCCCTAATTTGAAACTATGTTAGACATTAGTTGCAAGCTTTACTTCTATAAAAAGCAATGTGTATTCTTGTATGAATGATTGGATTGCAATTAAGAATTGATGCACCCTTGTTCTTATGTGAACCAGTAATTGATTAATTTAGACTTGGAATTCATATATGATGTTGAACTTCTCTTTTGTCATGCTCTTGCAGGATAGATTAGGATAGTTAGGACATAGACTAGAGTAGTTAAAAGACGCATAGATAGGATTCACTACATAGAGGTTAGCATTTTTATTTTGTTGATTTAATTGAAGTCTTCTTCCCAAAAGCAATCTTCCAACACATTTAACAACTTACGGGGTCCCTTAAAACCCGTTGGAATAAGCCATTCCAAACAAAAGCAGGTCTAATTGGGATCTGTGATCAGGTTAGTTCCCCTTGTTGGTATAGTGAAAATTCACCATGTCAACAAATTGGCACTATAAGGAGGACCTGAACTACCTTCCACAACGTTTTATGATTTCATCTATAAATGTCGCGCATGGACTCAAAAAGATTAATGCATGGATCATGAAGGTCGAAAAGACCCTTCCTCCCATTCCGAAAAGTCTCATTTCTAAGAAGAGACACTGTGGGAGTATCCTGTCACTCAGGGACAACCAGACATAATACTTACTCGGGCTTACACTTGTTCCCTTTCTCAACTCCCCATATTTCACTCTTTACCTCTGGCAACTAAAGAAAGCTAAGGATCTGTTCCATAGATTAAGATACATCTGCAGCCACGTCTCTTGAAGATATTGTGCTGGGAAGAAATTCCTGAATATCCACTCTCTGAAGGTAATCCATAGCTCGATTTTGGAAGTCTTAATAAATAATGCTTTGAAGAAAAATTCAACCAAAACATCCCTATCCGTGATATGGCTAATATTCCTCAACTAGGTGGGAAAAAACTCCCACCTCCTCCTGGAGCACTTCCTCCCTGGCTTGCTCAGGATGCCATAACAGTACTTGGGCAGCAGCATCCCTTACCCAAGAATGTAGAAAGAGTACTACCTAAATTCGACCCTGAGCAGGGAGACACTGCAGATAACCATATTCATTCTTTCTTCCTGGTCGTGCGCATGCTGGGGGTAGTTGATGAAGATATAGTATGTCACTTATTCCCTTTTACCCTGATTGGTGCAGCTTGCAAATGGTACGTTAGCTTGAGAACAGGATCAATCACCTCATGGGCTACCTTTCAACATGAATTTTTAGAAAAATATGGCGATGACAAAACCCCTGCGGCCTTACTTCTAGAAATATCCCGTTTGAAAATGCAAAACAAAGAAAAGGTCAAGGATTTTAACATCCAGTTCAACACCCTTTTTAACAGAATCCTGGATAATGCTAGACCTACTGAGGAGGTGCTCATGGAATTCTACATCACTGCTCTCCTGGTCCCTATCGTGATGTGGGTCAAAAGGAGTAACACACAAACCTTACAGGGTGCTATCGATGAAGCGGTAAAAGTCGAGAATGAAATGATCAATCTCACAGCATGTCATTGTCCAACCAAAGGAAAGAAAGCCTCTCAATCATCCAAGAAGAATATTGGGAGTGACAACAAGATGGCTGAGGGCAAAGAAAGGGACACCATAGATGTGGAAGACCTACATGAGATTATGAAGAAATTGATAAACACAGTCATCAATATGAAGAGGAATTCTGGAGAGAGTGCAAGCGGGAGTGGAGGAGAGTATAACAACATAAAATAGTTCAAACCTTTCTATCGTAAGAAGACAAAAGGTGGTCATGGTCCACTTGTGTTGCCTCCTCCACCCAATGAGGGGAATTTAAATATAAAAGAGATGGCTCTTATCGGGTTGCTCCTTAGCCGAGAAGAACCTATAGTGGAGCTAGAGCCAGAATAAGAAAATGAAGAAGAATATTGGATGAAGAATCTAAAATCAATATACTGTGGCATTTTTACACAAATGAGTACGATGATAATGAAAGAGATGGTATGGCAGAAATCCACACTAATGAAATCCATACATGAAGTAAAGGGCCACTTGCAGGTGTGATGAATCCTATAGACTAGACAAAGAAAGATGTTCACCCTTTGAAGGCACCCACTCCCAAAGTTCCTATTGAGAAGGGTAGACCTAGTGGTTAGTCCAAGAATAACCCAGTGGAAAACCATCCAGAGAAAGATAATATACCTCCCACCGCGACGAATGCGACTCAAAATGGTAAACTCCCACCTAAGAATAAAAAAACCGGTATGTTTACTCCACCCTATCCTATTTATAAAATTGATTAAAATATTGTGGATGATCTTAAGAAATCTAGGGCTAATATAACATACTTTGATTTGCTAAAATTAACACAGTAAAGAGATTTTCTCTTGAAAGCTATGAATGAGTGGAACTGCAAAACTCTCACCATCCCAAGCAGCCAAACCTATAAGTCGATATCTAGACTCATTAGTACCTCCAGTACGTCCCAAAAGCCACCAGCCATGGAAGCTACTCTGTCAAAAATGAATCGAACCCCCCAAGATGTCAGTGCGGCCATGATAGGAAGGAAATCAAAATCCATGACTCCCCCTTTCCTCATCACATTTGAAATTTTCAACATGAACGTACACAATTTCTTGGTAGACTTAGGTGCGTCGTCGAGTGTGATGCCTTACGTTGTTGCTAAAAGACTTCATGCGATACGTTAGAAAACTAGAAGTTGAATCATGCAATTAGACATGACAAATGTGAAAGTAATTGGGGAATTGAAAGATGTATTGATTCACATGACTACTAAACTACAGTACACACAAGTCATCGATATAGTTGTAGTTGACATACTTGAGGCTTATGGAATGCTGCTTAGTAAGGATTGGTCAGCAAAACTGAATGGATACTTCTCAATTGATTGGTCCCATTTCTTACTGCCTCAGAAGGGAAAAGGTGATATGTTGAGAGTTGATCGAGAAAGATACATGAAGTATGTAGTGACAGAGCTAAACAGTTCCAATGAACCTGTAATGTTTACCAACTCTATCCTTGGGAATTATAGTTTCAATGTTTGTGCCACACAAACTTGTTTTGGAGAATTCCATGCAGGAACAATTAAAGAAACTCCAGTAAATACACAGTTGGAAGCTCTCTCATGTAATCCAATTGATGAACCACCTTGTAATATAATAGATGATAGAACTAGTTTCGTAGGAAGCAATTCAATTGATGTAACACTAGACTCTATGTTTTGGACACTCTATTTTGATGGCTCTAACTGCCTTAAAGGTGTAGGTGCTGGGAGTTTTCTCATTGATCCACAAGTGAACCAACACCTGATGGCCAGCCGGTTGGAGTTCACGTGCAACAACATCACAAAAAAATATGAAGGCTTGCTGCATGGATAAAGAAAGGCCATTGATATGAAGGTCAAAAATATTAAAGTCTTTGGTGACTCACAAATAATTGTGGACCAAGTAAGGAAGAGGATACACTGCAATTCGCCACACCTTGTAAGGTACAAACATGAGGTATGGAACTTAATTAACAATTTTGGTTCTTTTAATATCACATTCATACCTTGAGGATGAAACCAAAATATCGATCTGATGGCTGGTATGGATACAAAACTTTTGTCTAATTTTAGATTAAAGAAGAATAAATATTATGTTGATTTGATTTTTAGACCATCCGTGCCTAATAACATCTCAACTAGCAGGTGTTCGAAGATGACGAGAAAATTCTAGAGTTCTTGCACTGCAAGAAGACATTCAAGAATGTAGTCATCGATGAAAAAAGAACATTACAGTCTTACGAATGAGAGGGAAGGTGAGGAAAAATATCAGTTTAAGACAATTCCTAAGTCAGTTGTCAAGATGGAGCACTTGTATGACCTGTATGATAAATTCAAAAAGCTAACGAATTGCAAAATGCATAGCTCATCCATGAACTATGAATCGGTCAACCTGGGAACCAAAGGAGACCCAAAAAATGTCAATTTAGGCTTCGGGTGCTCTCCACAGGAAAAGGCTAAATTTGTCAAGCTATTTAAAGAATACAAGGATGTCTTTGCATGGACATATAGAGACCTAAAAGCCTTTGATACCAAAGCTATGTGGCATGTAATTCCTTTGGAAAAGGATGCTAGGCCCTACCAAAAAAAGCTCCGTAAGATGCATCCACACCTAAAACCATTGGTGAAGAAAGAATTAAACAAAATGTTTCATGCTAAAATCATCTTTCATGTCAGACACACATGCTGGGTAGCCAATCTCGTGCTAGTAAGAAAGAAAAATGGAGACATCAGGTTGTGTATTGATTTTAGAAACTTGAGCAAAGCATCGCAAAAGGATAACTATCCTGCCCTTTATATGGAGCACATTCTTCAATGCATTTCTGGGTCTGAAATGTTGTCCCTATTATATGGGTTTTCAGGATATAATCAAGTGTTGGTATCCAATGGGGATCAGCTTAATACAACCTTCAACTCGAAATGGGGCACTTACGCATATCGTAAAATTCCTTTTGAACTTATTAATGCGGGTGCCACATTCAAGAGAGCTATGGATATAGCTTTTCAAGGGTTGATTAACAGATGAGTAGTGGTTTACAATGATGATATCACTATCATAGAAGGGATCATATCTATCACCTGAAAAATATTTTCGAAAGATGCCGAAGGTATGGAATATCGTTGAATCCCAAGAAGAGCGTCTTCGTAGTCACAGAGGGGAAACTACTAGGTCATATCCTCTCTAAAGAAGGGATTGTTATTGATCCTGAAAGAATAGAGACCATCATGAGAATACAACCCCCTGCAAATAAAAGGGCAATGCAATCTTTCTTCTGGAAGATTAATTTTGTTAGGAAATTCTTCTCAAGTTTCGCGGAAATAGTGCACCCCATGCAGCTAATGATGAAGAAAGAAGTTTTGTATAAGTGGAGTGATGAAGCCAAGAAAGCATTTCAGTGAATTAAGGAAGCCATCGCGGAAGCACCTGCATTGGTCATTCCCAATTTTGGCATGGAATTTTTCTTGTACACTTTTTCTTATGATGTTTCATATGCCGATGTACTCACTAAAAAAAATTTTTAAGGCAACGGAGTCGCTATTGCTTATATGAGTTCTAATCTCTAGCGAGCAGAACTGAACTACCCTAACGTGTAGAAACAAGGCTTCACAGTTTTCAAGGCGATAAAACATTTCCACCCTTATTTACTAAAGGCTAAGAATAAAGTGATCATTCCCCACCCTATTGTGAGTGCCTTCTTCATGCAAAAAGAAATGGGTGAATGGAAAGGAAAAATTCATAACCGCACTTCAAGAGTTCGAACTCGATATTAAGCTGACAAAGATAATTTGAGGGCAAGGACTGTGCAGACTAGCAGTAGAAGCCTTGGCGGAGAAATTAGGGGCGCCCAAAGAACCAGAAGCATAGAACCCACAAAATGCACAAGTGGAATTTAGGGAGGAGTCCCTATGGATTAATGAAGCATTGATGCATGAGCGCGAAACGTGAGAGGCCCTTTTGGACCCTGAGTCGTGGTATTACGACATCCAATTTTATCTTAAACAGGGGTCATGTCCTGAACACATGGATGCATCACAATGGAGAGCACTCAGATTGAAATCTAATCAGTATCTTTTGGCCAATAACATAGTATACAGAAAAATCCATGATGGAATCTGGGTGAGGTGTTTGGAAAAGGATGATAATAACCATGTCTTGAAAGAAATGCATGATGGCCCAACAGCTGGTCACTATGGCGAAGAGACCACTGCTCACAAAATATTAAGAGATGGATATTATTGGCCCACAGTGTTTAGAGACTCACATGCATATGCCCGGAAATTCAAGGCATGTCAAACTGCCGTAGGACGAGAGAGAAAGCCAACCATTCCCCTCAACCTTGTTATGATTTATCGACCATTGCAACAATGGGGCCTAGATGTTATAGGTGAGATCACTCCAAACTCTTCACAACAGCATAAGTATATACTCACGGTGACCAACTACTTCACCATAAACGAAGATGAGGTAATATCATTTATTGAGAATTTCATTATCAACAGGTATGGCATCCCTGATGCTCTCATAGTTGATAATGCTTCTCACTTTTCATTAGTGAAAGTGACTGATATTTGCTATTGATAAAGTCATCCACATAAGGTATGCAACAAACTATTACCCCCAAGGAAATGGAGTTGCATATTTGTCAAATAAGAACCTCATACAGATAATCCGTATGTCTATCACTGACAACTAGAGGAACTAACACAATGCTCTAACAAATTCCCTTCAGGCCGATAGGGTCACCCCAAAAGTGGCCTTAAGAAACTCCCCATACTTCCTTGTGTATAGAGAGGAAGCCATCTTGCCTCCCAATGTTACCCTTCCCTCTCTATAGCTCTCCCAAGCTTCAAGAGGAACCCCTTCAACCTTCAAGAGAGGATTAACCAACTGATGAGGTTGGAGGGATTGAGAGATAAAGCCAGAAATAAACTCAGAAAAAACCAAATGATCGTGAAGAGATGGTTTGATCACCATCTGAATGGAGATAAATATTACCAAGTAGGAGAGCTAGCCTTGAAATGGGACAAGTTGAATGAGCCAAAAGGTAAACACATGAAATTCCAACACTTATGGCTGGGCCCATTCCAAGTTGTGGAAAAAATTGGTCAGGGAACTTACAGATTAAAAAATTTACAGGGAGAAACTGAAAAAGTCCCTGTTAATGGCTGACATCTAAAAAGATATTTCAAGTAGCCACCACATGGTGGCCACCTCTTGAGTAGGTTAGGACTCATTCTATTTTTGTCTTTAGTTTAGTTACATTTCCATCTTTTCCCTTTTTATTTTTTTATATAATGTTAATTTTCCTTCCATTTTGAATTGCACTCCTTTTCAACCAACTAATTTCTATTCTCCAGTCTCGTTTTTACCTTTTTCGGATTGCCTCCATTTGCCACCTTTAGCTCTTGCCTCCCTCATTAACCTGTTGATGGGTCTGTTGATCCTAAATCCATCATTACCTTACATATCAAATGAATTTTCAATGAGCCCATGAGAACTGGAAAATCAGAGGTGGAATTCAAACTGAAGCCACTCATTAGTATCCATTGGGAACTAAGTGAGATCTATTGATGACATAGATATCTGGAGCATGTAGGGGCACATTTTAAAACAAAAAATGTGTAACTACAACTAGACTAGCATGGAGAAACGCTGCATTTTTAAATAAATCCCATTAAGACCTAGCCTATACTTTCTTGTAAGGCTATAGTCATTCTCCATTGGTCCCATCTAACACACTAAATTTTCCAATACCTGTTATCTACAAGTAAACCTCCTTTCATGTGCTAAGCTCATTGTCATATACCCTGTGGCAAATCCAATTGTGCTCTAGTACTTATGCCTAAAACTGGAAGGACTTATTTAAAAGAAAATAAAATGTCAAGTCATTGTACCAAACTGGAAGGACAAGTTGTCTGGGAAGCCAATTAGAGTAGGGACTATTGCTGAGCTTAGAGTATTGGTTGACATAGCAAGCTCAACCTTGCTTAAGTGGTTTAAAAATATGGCAAAATCCATGACTGCGCCCCATTCAATCATATGAAAATATAGCACTGAAATTCTTATATAAAGTGTAGATAAACATATCTACATCAAGTTTGATGAGCAATAAAGAGTTGAGGTACAACCTAAACAAGTATTGATAGACTAGAAATGGCCCCAAAATGATTTTTGAAAGTGGGAAACAGGTAAAGGAAGGTCAATAAATCTTGTAACACTAGCATTGCAGAATGCTTGTCAAAACCCTATCAGTAAGTAGAAGCTATTTGTCTTTATCCCACCTAAAGCAATTAATGTTGAAGTGGAACCCATGCTTATCCATCTATACAATTTGCATTTCGAGTTTATCTTAACACCCTGATGTTCTAGTGATCCAAGGTTTATTTGAAAACAGAGATAATTGGTTCACCCAGCGGTTCGCCATTTGTTGTGGTCACAACCACCACCCTATCAAAACCTGCCTTGGTAGAAATTTTCATTGGGTCCCCTAAAGATTGATCTTTCACCTTTTGAATGGTTTGTCTTATTCGAGAGACTTTAACTCATTGCCAAGTCAAACCTTCAATTCCTAATGGTTGAGCCCCCTTCTTTAAATATTTGCCGCATGATTCATCTCTAGCCCTTCCTAACCCCCCATTCATTTCCTCCATCGGGACCTTTCCAACCCTTAGAAACCTTCTATCGCACCTCATTCCCATTATAATCCTTTATAATGGAAATGCTTCGCATATATGCATAAATCACCGCTTTTTGGCCTATCATAATCAACACTGTGCATTACTCTTGTCTGGACCCAACGACATTATCAACCCAAATATATATATATTTCAGGTCTAGAGCCATATCACACATCACTATTGGCAGGGTTAGGGGCTTATATACAAGGCGCGCCACTATACTCTAGACCTGACGGTATTATCAACCATATATATATATATATATATCGGGTCTGGAGCTATATCACATATCGCTATCGGCCAGGTCCAACACTTATATATATATAGCATGCCACTATTTACCGAACCCAATGGATTTATTAAACATTATTCAGGTGTAGAACCCCATCACTTATTGCAATCAGCAACGTTCGGGCCTACATATAAGGCACATCGCTATCACCCAGACTCGGTGATGATTATAGATCTGGGCCTATAATATTTCAAGTCTGGCCTAATGGCTAGATGTGGGTTTTTCTGCATATTCCTGTGTTTTTCAAAAATTATTGAGGTCAGGGCTTTTCAAAGGGGAGACATACATTGCAGACCCACCAGGACTATTAAGGGCAGTATATATATATTTCGGGTCTGCCTTCCCCGATCACTTATCGTAATCGGCAGAGCCCGAGGGTTATACAGTTACTGAAGGGGTGATAACTCGACCTGACGTTAATAATATGCTCATATACATAATATTTGAAGTCCAGTTGTACGACCTGGCTGCGAGTTTTCACCTATAGTCCTGTGTATTCAATAAAATGACGTGGTCGTGATTTTTAATGGAAAATCCCATATGGCGGACCTGATAGGGTATAGGTTCCCATCTATAATCTCTCAAGTCTAGATTGCGGATCCAGTTCAATGTTATGTAATGATTTTCAGTGTAAATCGAATGTTTACTTGTAGGACTTGATCAATGCATGGGTTAAAAAACTAGGGGGTGATTCTTTCACGCTTGTCCCTTTTGATGTTATAAACTGACATGAAGGCAATATTTGTGTTTTCTAAGTATTGTTATCATATTTGTATAAGTATGACTGATGTCGGTTATCTCTGTAGGCGAGTACCGAGAGAAGGCAAGTGAGGTCGAAGAATGGATGTATAAGTTATAAGTATTACTCCAAATAAAAGATGCATGAGCAAATATGAAGAGTTATCTATGCAGATACATTATTTAAAGATCTGGCTTCAGGCATTGGCTGTCATGTTTCTAGGTGTTGCCTGTGTACTCCAAAGGTGAAATTGCCCCAGATTGCATCATGAAGAGATGACATACAGTCATCCTCTTCTAATCAACATCTATTCATTTCCCCAAGAAATGAAGCGCTCCAGTGACAAGAAATGCCTTCTACGTGTCAGCAGTGACGCCAATGGCTCTACATCTATGTATTTCGATCGATATATTGAAAAGAGTAAGGGAAGGCGAAAGGTCATGGGGCCTAAGGCATAAATATTACCTCCATATAGGAGAGAGGGGATTTTTTTTTGAGAAAACAACTTTGATTTATTATGAATAAAGGATATTGTTTGGTTCAATGAGTAGCCTTTTGTTTTAGTTTTAAGATCCTTTGCTTTTATGTGTTTTGAGACAGGGTGTTGTTGCTAGCATAAATACAAATGTGTTTTTTTTTTGTGCATATTGGTAATGATACAGCTTATAATTAGCCTTGGTTTTTTGAATGCAATTTTTCATCATAGTTAATTCATCAGCAGTCCTTGATTTGAAACTATGTTAGACATCAGTTGCAAGCTTTACTTCTATAAAAAGGAATGTGTATTCCTATATGAATGACTAGATTGCAATTAAGAATTGATGCAGCCTTGTTCTTATGTGAACCAGTAATTGATTCATTTAGACTTGGAATTCATACATGATCTTTAACTTGTCTTTTGTCATGCTCCTGCAGGATAGATTAGGATAGTTAGGACATAGACTAGAGTAGTTAGAAGAAGTATAGATAGGATTCAATACATAGAGGTTAGCTATTTTATTTTGTTTATTTAATTGAAGTCTTCTTCCCAGACAAAAGCAGGTTTAATTGGGATCTATGATTGAGTTCGTTCCCTTTGTTGGTATAGTGAAAATTCACCATGTCAATAGTGGGGCAACCTGTTATCACCAAAAAATTGCCCATCTAGCCTGATTTACTAGATAGATCAAAGTACACCATGTAAAGCCCATTTTACCATAGTAAAATTGCTTTCACTCTGAGAAGTTACTTAATAAACCACATTTTTTAAGTAATTTATATTCAAATTGATGAATAATAATTAAATAAATCATTATTTATTTAATTTTCTTCTAGGAATAATTAATTAGACCACTGTTTTATTATTATTCCTTGTCAGCTTTGACCCAATTATGAAAAATAAATAGATAAATCATTATTTCTCTTATTTTTCTCTAAGAATAACTAATTAATCATTAATTAATTATTATTCTTTTTTAAATTTGACTAAATCCCCTAGGAATAATTAGATAAATCATTATTTGTTTATTATTCCTTAACTAATTCCTTGAGATAATAAATAAATCATTTATTTATTTATTATTTCTAAACAAAAGTTTAAATACTTTTTCCCTCCTAAACAAATATAATGAAATATTCCAAATGGTTATTCCAAGAATGAGATCAATAGTATTTTTATTATTGCTCATTATTTGAGGATAGCTCAATATTTTGTTATAAATAGAAGGATTTTCTATTCATTATTCACTTTTGATTATTTTAATTGTTGCACTCACTATTGTAATTCAGATTATTTTCATTGTCGCACACCATATATTTTTTGGGTTTATGCATTATAGAGGAGAAAGACTCTACACAAGCTGAAGATATTTGAGGATAGCCAAGAACCCATCTCATAGAGGGGGAATAGCAGCATCTGTTTGTTCTTTTCACAGAGATTATAATAGAATTATTCTTTACATATTTGGTTTCAATTGGATGATTGGAGTTATTACCTTTTCTTTTTGTTGTTTAACTATGATTGTGGCATAGATCCAGAGTTTGACAGGTTTTGTTTCTATCAGTTGTTGCAGATCTGCAATGTTTAGCAGCCATTTATATTGTTGAGACTGTTTGTCATCCACAATCTTAAGTGGGTTCTTTTTCGTACATCATTCAGAAGAAAACACTACAACAACTATCATTGGATAGGAGGTATGGAATAACTTGAGTGTAATTGGTGGTTATCATTTATTGTTTACACCACACAGGCAGCTTGAACCATGAATACCGCACACATTTGCCTACAATTCCTTTATGAAATATTTTTGTAACTCGTTATATTTTCGCATTCGATTGTGTAATATAGTTACATGAATTTTGTGCAAAATGATGATAAAAGGAAAGAATATATGCATTACCAGGCTCTATTAGATTTGTTTTTTTTTTTTTATATATCTGTATTTTCAACAGTTTTACCCCTTAGCAAGTAAAAAAAAAAAGCCTTTATTGTTACATGAACACTTTTATAAATTCAAGTATATAATTGAAAATTTTTTCGTGCTTTGAAGAGAAGAAATAACGTTAGCAATAATTCTTTATACTAGTTATTTAGTCAGAAAATAGCTTTTGCAATAAATCCATATGCCTCTTTTAGAAAAGATGAGAATAAACTCACCGATTCTAACCACCCCAACTTAAAAAACAAAATATAAAACCAAAGTACAACTTCAACTTAAAAAAAACCTACATTAAAAAAATACAAAAAATTAAATTTTAAAACCAAAGTATAACTTCAACTTAAAAAACCTATGATATGATTTTCCCAATCCTAAAACAATATTTCCGAAACATGATGATGTGAAAAAATCATATTACTCAAATAATATAATAATAATAAATAATGCTTTAATTATTTAAACTTATTTTTTTTAACCTCGAAACATTATATCTTTAATCTTTAATAACATTTCTAAATTCTATTTAAACTTATTTTTTTTTAACCTCGAAACATTATATCTTTAATCTTTAATAACATTTCTAAATTCCTTTTATTCTTCTGAGGAAATTTTATTCTTGGAAGTAAAATTTTAGATGTTTCATATGATTAATCTTTTTAAGTGTTAAAAAAATTGGTAGATTTGTCATTGTGGATGTTTGAAATTGAATCAAAAGACCATCCTTATAATATTTAGCCTATTGAAAAACTATAAAAAATATTTTAGGTCAAATTAAGTTTATGAATCAAATCTAATACTATATTCATGATCCTAATTAAAATCAAAATTAGCATTTAAGGCTTGAGATGTTTAACCGAATAGATGTTTAACAGTTTTTTTTCTAAATGTCTTTTTTTTTTTTTGAAAATAAAGTAGAATTCACAATTTTCTAAAGTGGCAATGCACATAAATCATATGATAGTTTTGATAATAATTTATATGTGAAAATTGAATTTGTTTATTTTATTTTTATATATTTGGAATCAATACATTTTAACAATAAATTAATCATATGATAGTTTTGATAATAATTTATATGTGAAAATTGAATTTGTTTATTTTATTTTTATATATTTGGAATCAATACATTTTAACAATAAATTTTATTATTTTGCAAGGAACAAAATTATAATTTCATTTCAATTTTTGAAAAAAAATAAAAATATATTATTTTCCAAAAAAATAAAATCATAATTTCATTTCAATTTTTGAAAAAATAAAGATATGTTTTACAGATGTCAGAAGCATTCATTATATGTAGTATTTTAGCTGAAAAAATAAAAAATGAAAGAAGATTAAGTAATATAGAATTCACTTATTATTCCTACTTTTTATTGCTTCCTTTGGATCTTCTCCCATCCCTTGTAAGATATATAGCAAAAACCATTACCAAATAGTTCACACATGAAAGATACAACAAATAAGATTAAGTAATATAGAAATCACTTAATATTCCTATTTTTTATTGCTTTCTTTGGACCTTCTGCAATCCCTTGTAAGATAGACAACAAAAACCATTACCAAATAGCTCACACATGTTGCTAGTGAGGATTCTTGATCAAAATCAGAACTATGATTTTGATTATGTGCCATTGTACTTAAGGATTACATTTCCAACATGTACCTAAGTACCCTTTATGATTTCCCCTTTTTTGTTTTTGTTGTCTTACTCCATTTTCTTTTTTGGGTACATTTTTTTTACATGTGTTGGACCATTGATCTAGTTCACGGAGCGTCATTATTATTATTTTTTTAGCTTAATATAATTAAGTAAACCTTTGCTTAAATCTACTTCTATGAATATTCTAGCAAAGTAAATAACCATTACATATACCTTTGCTTAAATTGTTAAGTGTGAAGCAAAATTCATGCAGGATTCTAGACCCTTCTACATCGCCATCAGTTTCTAGATCTCCATCTAAATCACATGCAGGATTCTAGATCCTTCTACACTGCCATTAGTTTCTAGATTTCCATCTAAATCACATTCAGGATTCTAGATCCTTCTTCAGCCTCTATAAATTTGTAATTTCTCTGGCCAAGGAAGGCAAGCCAAGGTCCACGACTGTTACGTAATGCAAAGTGATTTCTGTTCTCGAGTGATTATTTTATCTATTTCGCTATTTCTGATTGAGTAATCTTGTTGTTTCTCCATGTGTTTGTCTCTGAAATTATTCTTTGATATTTCCGTCTAAGTCTCTAAGTATAAGTTTGGTGTGTATGTGATGTATGCTCTAAAATAACAACTGGTATCAGAGCGAGGGTCGAATATCCACTGTGCAGGCTGCTTAGTGCCATTGCCTTACTCTGGCAGCGTTCATTAAAACATTGGTTGTTACCTTTGGAGCTGTTGAAGGATCTATCCAGGAAATCAGAAATCGCTTCAAAGAAGAGTGTCCAGGAAAAGGATCTGTTTAGGAAATAGTTGAGGAACTAGTTGAGGAACATTAAGACAATTGTTGCAAGAAATAAAAAGGCCATGGGCATATGGTGAAACATGCCATGAAGCCTAAAACGTGGAGTGCGTAAGTGCTTTATGTGGAGTTCGTAATTTTTTTCATCAAGCTTGCACGTATATAAACCAACATATGTATATGTGAAACGTGAAAAGGTTAAAACATTATATATGTTTTTATATTTACATAATTATATGTTGGAATTTTGAAAAGTATATTTTAAAAAGGAGCAGGAATTTTGAAAAGGGTATTTTAAAAGGAGGAATGTCATTATTACTAAATTTTAAAGAGTAATAATTAAAGTTTTATTTTCAAGCAGATCTTTTGCTTTTGGGCATCAATATATTGAAAATGGAGAGAGCAGTTACATATATGGAGAAGTTGAGTGGGGCTAATTTTTCCCTATGGAAATCATAGAAGGAGGATATACTTATTTTGAAGGATCAGTATTTTCCGATTGAGGGCACAAAAAAGAAACCCTCATCAATGAAAAATGAAGAATGGAATAAGCTAGATAGAAAGGTGTTTGCAACAATCTGCCAATATCTAGCAAAGAATGTGTATTTTAGTGTATCTGGAGAAAATACAGCTGAAGGATTATTGAAGAAGCTCCATGATCTATATGAGAAGAACACAACATCAAAGAAAGTGTTCTTGATGAAGAAGCTTTACAATCTTAAAATAAAGGAGGGTGCTTCAGTTGCTCAGCACTTGAATGCATTTAATATTATTACTAATCAGCTTGCCTCTATTAAAATAATTTTAAATGATGAAATTAAATCTATTTTGCTAATGTGTTCTATGCCAGACAGCTAGGAAAATTTAATTGTAGATATGAGCACTTCAACAACTGCAGGGAGCCTGAAGTTTGATGATGTCAGTGGTAGTTTAATAAATGAGTAATTGCGATGCAAGTCAATTGCAGAAAGTTAGGGAGGAGAAGCTCTAGCTCTAGCTGATTGTGGTAGGAGAATGGGTCGAGGCCAACAAGGGCAATCAAGATCGAGAGGATGATCAAGATCGAGAGGCCGATCAAAATCAAGAAGAGGAAGGATCATCTGCTTTCATTGTGGCAAACCCGGGCATATGAAGAAAGAATGTCGATTTTGGAAGAAAGGACAAAAGGATCAGAGACCGTCTAATATAAATCACAAGTCATCTAGCACAAATGAAGGTGAGACTATTGTTGTAGCCACAGATGGTGATGTGTCGTTTACTGTTTTAGTGGAGGATGCATGTGTATATACATCTAGTAGTAGATTTGATTGGATCCTTGACTCTGGGGCATCTCACCACCTAACCCTATGCAAAGATATTTTTCTTTCATATAATCTTGGTGATTATGGTAGAGTGCATTTGGGGAATAATAATTTTTGCAGTATTGTGGGAGATGTCCAGATCAAAATGAAAGATGGACAAGATATATTATTGAAACAGGTTAGGCATGTACTAGAAATTCACATGAGTTTAATCTTTATGGGATGACTAGATGATGAAGGCTATTCCACAAGCTTTGGAAAATAAGGCTGGAAAATTAGCAAAGGAGCATTGGTCGTGACCAAAGGACCCAAGATAGGAACATTATACACATTGAATACACTGATAGCAGAATCCGATTTGGCTCCTATCACAAAAGAAGGAAATTCAATAGATCTGTGGCATAAGCGTTTGGGTCACATGAGCGAGAAGGGCTTAAAAATCCTTGTTGGTAAAAATTTATTGCCAGGTTTAAAATTCTACAATCTTGAACTTTGTGAGAATTGTATATATGGTAGACAAAGAAGGGTTTCATTCCTTAGAGGTGGCCATGACAGAAAGAAAAATGTGTTAGAATTGGTACACTCAGATGTGTTTGGGCATGTTAACATCAAATCATTAGGAGGAGCATCATATTTGTAACATTTATAGATGATGCATCCAGGAAGGTTTGGGCATATCCTATGAAAAGAAAAAGTGAATTGTTTGGAATATTTCAAAAATTTCATGTTGTTTTTGAAAGAGAGACTAATAAATTGCTCAAGTGTTTAAGTACAGGTAATGGTGGAGAATATTGATCAAAAACATTTAAGGAATATTGTAATAGGTTTGTAATAAAGCATGAGAAGACTGTGCTTGGTACTCCTCAACAGAATGGTGTCACAGAAAGGATGAATCACACCATTATGGAAAAGGTGCGAAGTATGTTGTCCAATTCCGGTTTGGAGAAGAATTTTTGGGCTGAAGCAGTCAAGACCGTTTGCTACCTCATAAATAGATCTCCAAATATAGCCTTGGATGGTGGTATCCTTAAAGAAGTTTGGATTGGTAAAAATTTGAATTATTCTCGCTTGAAAATCTTTGGATGTAAAGCATTTGTACATATTCCCAAAGAAAATAGAACTAAGCTAAATGATAAGTCTATGAAATGCATTTTTTTGGGATATGCGGATGAAGATTTTGGTTATTGTCTATGGGATCCAGTCAAATATAAAATATTAGAAGCAGGGATGTTATATTTAATGAGTCAGAAATGTTCAAGGGGACTGTAGGTGAGTTGGAGGTAAAGAAGGTTATTGATAGGTTTGAAGAGCAGCAGGAAACATACTACCAATACAAGAAAATGAACAACAAATTCAGAAGCATGAAGAACAACAAGTGGAAAATGATGAACAACAAGAAGAAGGAATCTTGCAGGAACCTTTACAGAAGATTCAACCTCATAATGCACCACCACAGTTGGTTCGCAGATCTTCTAGCCCTCTAAGTCTTCACAAAGGTATCCTCCTTCAAACTATATTTTTTTGACTGATGAAGGTAAGCCTAATTATTTTCAAGAAGCCTGTAAAGTTGAGAATAGTGAAGAATGGAAGAAGAAATGAACTCCTTGCTGGAAAATAAAACTTGGGAGTTGGTAAACCTCCTAAAAGGTAGAAAGGCTCTACAAGAGAAATGGGTTTAAAGGATTAAGCATGAAGGTGATGAAAAGAAGGAGAGGTATAAAGCAAGGCTGGTGGTGAAAGGTTTTGTGAAAAAACAAGGTATTTACTTCATTGAAGTTTTCTCCCCTGTTGTTAAAATTTCATCCATTAGAGCCATTCTTGGTCTAGTTGCTGCTTTAGACTTAGAATGTGAACAATTAGATGTAAAAACTGCTTTCCTTCATGGTGAATTGGAGGAATATATTTATATGGAGCAGCTAGAAGGCTTCATGGAAAAAGGAAAAGAAGGCCTTGTTTGTAGGTTGAAGAAGAGTCTCTATGGGTTGAAACAGGCACCTCGACAATGATATAAGAAATTGTTATGAAACCAGCTCACAAAAAGATAGAAAAGAGAGTTCAACTCCTTAGAATTCAGCCTCTTCGAGGGGGCAACCTCCTTTACATTACACATATGAACAATTCTTGGATGATACAAATGAAAAGACCTCCTTTGTATATATAGGAGTCTAAGGGGTAATAACATAATCAGAGCCAACATAACAATAATAATGTAAGGGCACAATAATAACAATAGTGGGCTTCTATGGGGCACAATAGTAACAATATGGGCACTACATGGGTATATCAATATAATAAGCGGGTTGTACTAATAAAAATAAGGGGTTACACTAGTAGTATAGGGGCCTAACATGCCCCTCTCCTTTAAAAAGCGTTGTCCTCAACGCTTGAGTAGTTCTTGATGCTTTTGTATAAAATTCTTGTCCTCCCATGTGGAATCTTCAGCAGGTAAGTTCTTCCACTTGATGATATACTCTGAAATTGATCAATTTCGTAGGTGTCGGGTTCTTGTTTCTGTGACTGCTGCAGGTTCCAATATGATTTTTCCTTCCTCTTCAATTTCTAACAATATTTTTTGAATTGGGATCTTTTGCAACTTTTGAATAAGTGGCCATACTTCTTCATCCTTCTTCCATTCATCCCTTGCTTCATTTATCCAATATGGTTGGATAACAGAAATAGCACAAAAAAATGCTTCCACATCCTCATCCCTGAAGAGTCTTCCCATTCGGTAAGGTCACCATTTTTTAAGTGCATGTAGTATTGCCAACATTTCCTTCTCATAAATAGCTTGCTTGAGATGCAGCAGTGAAAATACCTAATCACCTACATAAAAACATTTTTCACTATGATTTTGATCTACCTGTTGTTTCATTTGATTTTGCACCGAAGTGGCATTATCCTTTAAAAGTTGGAGAACTTGTTGTTGATGCTTGATGTGATGTTTAACTTCTTAAACCTTTTTCTTCTTGATATGTCCTTCTATCTCTAGAGTTTGAGGAGTTGTAATTTCTTCCAATCCTTTACAAGATATGGTCGGATTCATTTCTTGCTGCTCGATGTGATCTTTCACTTCTTGAACATTTTTCTTCTCGATATGTCCTTCTATCTTGATACTTTGAGGAGTGGTAATTTTAACCAATGAATTACAAGATATGGTTGGATTCATTTCTTCTTTCTCGATGTGATCTTTCACTTTTTGCACCTTTTTCTTCTTAATATGTCCTTCTATCTTGAGAGTTTGAGGAGTGGTAATTCTTGCCAATGCTTTACAAGATATGGTCTGATTCATTTCTTCTTTCTCTGGGGTGGGGTCTTGGCGTATATCCTCTTCTTTTGATGTTTCTTGATCCTTTCTTCCTCCTATTCATATTCTATGTAAAATAATTTCTTCTCAGCACACTTATGACCTTTAGTGCATTCGCTATCATAATTGTAACAAAGCCCTTTTTCTCTTTTTTCTTCCAATTGTTGTGGTGTAACTCTTGTAGGTTGTGGAAGGCTAGGAGAAACAACACTTCCATTTTTATAGTTGTGAGGGGTAGACTTCCTTGTTGCCAAATTTTACTTTCCACTATGTATCAAAGCCCTTTTACTCTTTCCAATTGTTGTGGTGTTGCTCTAAAGAAGGTGTTGCTCTTTGTATCCTCATAATGTGTTATCATTTCCTCCATGAAAACTGCCCACATAACAAGTTGTTTATGAGAACAAGCCCTTTATATCATAAAAATTGATCTGGTTCTAAATATGAAGATACAATACATACCTTTTGTAACAGTGGTACACCATGTAGATCAAAATATTGCTCCATCTGAAGTATCCAATTTACCGGATCCTTGCCATCAAGCTTCCTCATCTTGCTTTCTCTTGATTTTAGGAGCTCGATCTTGAAATGATTGTAACTCTGTACTTTCGGATCTTTAAGTTCTGAAATTGCGACCTGCAGTAGCCCTCTGTGTCCTCTTTCCAATGCCACTAGTTTGATCCAAAGTGGATTCTTGTTGGCCGGATAAATCGATCTTGTAGACAAGGCCAATCTCCCTAGTATCAACAGATATCTAGAAATAAGCAATACAAACAAATCTACATTTCTCTAAACATATTGTGATTCATTAATAAAAACTAAGAGGTGTTTTAGACCCTACCTTAAGTCCAACGGTAGTTTGTGGTAGCCATGCTCCAACAGCTCCGAAAGAGTTTCCTTTTAAGAACCTACGATCACAAACAAGCATACATCAAATAACACATGCATAGCTAATATAATAAATCATGTTCATCATGCTGATCAAGGAATCCATGAAATAAACCATAAAACACAGCTTACTGAGAAAAATAAACTTGATTGTATTAACTTTGAAATAGAAGAACTTTACAACCTTTGGTGCCTTGATGCTGTACAAGCTCTTCCCAGGGTCCAAACAGGAATCACCTATACTTTGACAAGCCTCACTCTCTTCCAAATGAGATCAAAAGGTATGTAATCTCTCCTCTCAAAAGCTCAACTAGGAAGACTAAGTTCCAGTAGCATTTCACCTAAAAAATATTCAGCTTTCAACCTCCTCAATAACCAACCCAATGCTTCATTTTATAGCGCAAAGGAAGGAGGTTATAGGTCCACCATTGAAGGGATAGAGTCCTCTTTCAAAGGGATAAGCTCCTCACATCAAGGGGTTAGCTCCTAAAGGTATGGGATGCATGAACCTTTAAGGAGCGAACTTGCCACCTCAAGATTCCCTCTAGAAGCTTCCAGAAATGACTCAAAGTGAGTTTTTAAGAATGTACTTGCGCCTTTTTAACTTTTACAGGGGTCCGTACCCATAACATAGAGACAGAGCGATCAGGTGCACAGGGGACATGACCAATAGGTGCGGGACTGTAGGTAATTCTAAGAGAAAGTGCAGAACCAGAGTTTTAGAGATTTTTAAGGTCTTTCTCTTATTTTCAAGGCTTGATATGAAGAACTGAGGTTTAAGACTTGCAAAGGAGGAAGGTATCAGTGATGATAGACTCACACTAATTGCAGAATGTCAAGGTGACAATTTTTGTGCAACGGATTGCCCCCTAAAGTACGAAGTCTGTAATAGATGAGGATAGTTTTGTCATCTAAGAAGAGTGAAGTACTTTATCATTTCAAGGATCTTCCTGTGGACACTCCGGTCGGAACTTGTAGAAACATTCAATGCAAAATATATATATATGAACATATCATCGCTGAAGTAGGCATTCCCATACTCAGATCAAAACTGACTAGAAAATTATCTAAACTGCTCTGATACAGGAATGATTTTGTAATACATCACATGTATAGACATATGTAGACACAGTATCAACGCAACCATCTATTTATGAATAGTCTACTGTATAATGAATAACAAAATTCCTCGCAGCCTAGATGGTGGAAACTAGATCCAAGGTCTTGATTTTTGCTTCCCAAATTAGTACAATTCTATCCATGTGAATGAATGTGTCGAAGTCGAACATGGTAGAAACCACTGGATTACCAGTCAATGATGTGAACTGTTAACAAGTGTGAGAGAAACCACCAATAATGCCAATGGCCCTAAAAGTACCCAGTACAATCCATGAAATGTGAATAGATGAGTCGATGTCAAACACCTCACAGAATCCTTTGATCGAAGGTCAATGATGCAACCTGTTGTCAAAGGCAAGAAACCTGCCATTAGGGCATGCAGATTCCAAGGTATTTACGATTTCTAGATCATCTTTCTAGATAATGAGTTGGAGTCGATAGAAAGTGATCCACCATAGACAAGACCACAATAGGAAATCATAGATCAAGTTTTGAAGAAATATATTTCGCAAGGACTAACTCAGGGATGGTCAAGATGGATGACAAATATTTTGCAAATGAATGGTTTATTTGAACTGACCTCTTGAACACATAACGACACTGCAGATGGTTTGGTGACAATTGACCCAAAGCTAAATACCCAGAAACTGGTTGAAGACTTTCAATATGGTTTGATTAACTATTAGGCAAAGGATTTCCCAACCCAGGTGAACAAAAAGTGTCGTGTTCAAGAGTGGTTAACTGCTTTTCTAGACACAAAGTATAACAAACAGGTTCATTTTTCTCTCTTTCCCCCCACCATTTCTGGCAAGTACCTCTTTATTTTTGACAAGCTTGAGGAGGATAACATTTGCTTGATTATAAGCTCATCCTTTGGATGAGTCCAACTTAGTTTAAAATTCAAAACCTAAGAAGGAGTGGTCCATTCCTATTTAAAATTGAACAGGTCCTTTACTGTTGAATTTTAACGAGTCCAGTATAGGAAAAACTCAATGTTTTTCAATTTTAGGGAGTTAGAAGAAAAACTTAAGAAAACTCCATGGTTGTCCTTTTTCGTAAATTTATGTCCCCCCAAGCCCGAAAAAGTATAAAATGATACTTGAGAGAACTGCTTAACCATTATGATCAAGGAGTACTTTTCATAATTAGTGGCTCCGATATAAAAAAGTAAAAAAGCGATAAAAAACACGTCGTTTCATAACCAATATCAAACTTGAAATGACAAAAGTTCGGCAATCTTTTCATGTTTATACGGTTAGAAAAGAGCTATAAGTGGACCGTCGTTTTGATTCCGTTTTAACAAGTGTAAAAAGAAAAACTTGGAAATCTTTTCATATTTTATGAGTCAGAAAAGAGCTTAAATAGGACTCCTATGTTTCGCTTTTTCGTAAATTTTGGAAGAGTCCGAAAAAGTGAAAAAAATATGCTCTTTGTTGAAAATGATCAATTCGTCCTGAAAATCCAATATTCTGCACAAAAACTCAAAACATTACTCATACTTGTTTAAAATAAATAAAAATGCATCGAAAGTTACCTTTTTAAAGTGAAAAATAAACGAATTAAAATTCATTTATTCAAAAAAGCTTATAAAAAGGGCTTTCGTAAATTCATTTTTACCGTTTGACTTCAAAGTGAAAAGTAAGAGTTTTTGGTAAGAAACTTCCTGTGAAGATTACGGAAAATCCGACCGTTGGAATCGAAAACCGTCAGCTCCAGGTAATCCACATCATCTCTATCTTGCATTTCAACCGTTTAATTTTCATTTTAGGGCTTTAAAATTGATTTTTTAAGGAAACTTTTGATTAAAAAATTGCTCACGGGGGGTCCGTAGGTGTAGTATGTGGCCCCTGTAGACCCCGACTTTTTCATACAAAGGAAAAAGTAGGGGTCCCGCACCTGCTCCTAAGGACGAGTGCGGACCTACGCATTATCCCTAACTAGCGAGTGCGGACCCCACGAAATACGTTTTAAAACGTCAATTTTTTCCATTTCCGCCCAAAAAGTTTGAAACTAAAATGTTCTAATCCGCCTTTTTGCAATGTAAGATATACATAATGCTCATTTGGTGGGAGTGGGAGCACGAAGATGTGGATAGGGGTGATTTTAGGGGCGAATGTTCGCCCTTTGGCGAAATTAAGGGGTTTTAAATTTTTAGTGGGTGAATATTTTGTATCATAGTACATTTT
>APFE031379558.1:165309-186529 GCA_000404065.3 Pinus taeda | reverse complement strand
ATGCAGACCCCATAATCTACACATCATTATAGCGGCATAGCAATAAGGTGAACACAAGGAGTCGACTGAGTACTTACCCGAGGATTCATGCTTGTGCTTATTTGGATTCTGCCTCCAATCTTTGATAGGTTCAGACTCAATTTCATTCTCACTTGCGAACTTTTCCAGAAATGCGCTATTGTACACTTTCTCTGGCATAGGCAAATGATACATTTGCCTCAAATCTTCTAGCTTGAAGGACCCAAAAATCCTTCCATCATTTGTGACGAAAGTTCTGTCTGTGATAGGAATTTCTTCAATTGCCCACTTGATAACATCGGTGTATGGAAGCATTTGCTCTCTTGCCGCTATCCTATGTAGGAAGGAGTCGGCCAAGTCTTTGAGAGTGCACTCTGATTTTTTGGTGGAATCTGCGGTAGCTTGCTCTACCACCTGCTCAGGTTTCTCGGCTTCTAGCAAATCATAAGTTCCTTGCCAAGTTGTTTTGGCAAGGCCTACGCACGTCGTGTCTGATATCAAACCTTTCTTGCTGTTTACTATCCCTTGTGGCGCGGCTGGTGAATCGATAACCCCTGCAACCTTCTTCTGCTTTTTACCCATTATGCCCGAGTTGCTTTGAAAATCTGTATTCTGCACAGAGAGGTGGTTTCGGCGTAACGCAGAGATAACAATGAAACTCACAATTGATAGTAAAATAGAGAGAAGAAGGTTGATATACTTTGCTTTTATTAAAACAGCGCGGAGACAATCTATAGGCAGATCTGAGGGGATGGATACATTAAGGGACCGTATAGGACCTGCCACCTTATAAATGCTCATTAGTGCAATATTGGACGAAAGATCTCTTAAATCATGCAATGGGCGTACTGGCGGCCGAGCGGGAATGATTATGCTTTAATTGTCATTAATTCGGGCTTTCCAATCACTTTTAACGGCTTTTCGTTGAAAACTGTGCCTTATCGTATCGGATCGGGCAGGGGCGTGTGGGTAGCTTTAACAATACTTTGAATATTGCCGATCGCCGATCGCCGATATCGCATCAGGGAAAGGCCTATGCGCATTAAGGGTTCAACAGGGGAAGCCACCGATCGTCGATCGCCGATATCACATCGGCGAAAGGCATATGTACAATGCTTTCGGTACAAAGGGGACTGCCAATTGCCGATATCACCGATAGCTTTATCGGGTCGGGGCTTTAACGATGGGCGCGATAGTGGTGCCCAAGGAAATTGCCGATCGCCGATATCGCCAATAGCTTTATCGCATCGGGGGGAAGCCTTTTGATTGCTTGGTGCATCCTTTATGTTATTGCGATATGCGATCTTGCGATCGCTTTATCGCAATAAACACATATTTGCTTTATTTCCAATGTTTAAAGAGATATTGCTTTTGAGGGTAAGTTTATAAAGCGCTCCTTTGATTTGTTGGACTTTTACAAAGTAAGAGTTTTGACATCAATTTTATTTTTAAGAGGGACCCATTTCATATTTTAATGGTTTTGTAAATAAAAATAAATATGAAATGGGGGGTTGTTTGCAAGGCACAACACTACCTCTCATGGAAATGGTCATACATGAATGACTTACTTAACACAGTTGAATCCCAAAAACGATATCTAATATAATGCACTGCGTAAACCCCCTATACTTAAAAATCATATTGATGTTATTTGGGACCCTTGTGATTATTTCTACAATGTTTGCTCTAAGCACTCAAATTTCTTCATCCTCACTCAAGTTTTCTTTATACAGAAACTTGTAATTCAAATCAAGTGCGTGGAGTTTATGTCCTCTAATTTATAGTAATTTTCCTTTTGTATGCATTGTTTTCTTACTTGTAATTAAAATAGAGTGCGTGATTCTTTCAGAAAAAGTGAGGTGTCCATTCTGAGGAGTAGGAATTGTCTGTGTCATTTTCTTTTTGTTCTTCTAGCTACAACCTGGCCACTTTGAGGAAAATCGATCATTGACACTGGTGCTATATTACTCTAATTCTGAGCGTCGAGCCCATTTCACTTTCTTTGTGGGTCTCTCCTAGCGAATATATTTTTTTCATAAAGGGTCTATTCCCTGTCTCTACATTGGTTATGGCTTCTTCTCACATTATTGGAATCATCTCTCTTTATTCCCACTGCTTTCAAATGAACTTAGTTTTTACACTTGAACCATACACTTTCCTATCACAGGAAGCACTAACACTTTATTAGCAAAAATGTAAAACCAAGACTTTCAACAATGACCAACCCAACTCTCATCGCTCCGCGTTTCAATCCAGCAACCTCGATTCGTATAGAAATTCCATTAGCTTTGTTTGATTAAGATTAATATTTAGAATTTTGATATATTAGCATCTGTCACTATGTTGGACTCCCTTTCGTGAAGCCTTATTTTATCCTTGATTATGCCTCTAAATTTAATGTGAAGTTCAGGGGTAGGCATGTCTGGAATAAAGGCGTGCAAGGAATGCTTATGTGGAGAAAAGTACACAAACGTTCTCGCAGACACTTTCTCTCCGCACCAAAAACAGTGTCCGACCGCATTCTGCGAAGTCCAAAAATGCACATGTAAACCAATGAAAACTTAGAATAAAGTAATAAAAATATAAAAATGGTGCCACTATCCATATTAAAACATTACGTAGGAAATAATACTTTGTTTGAGCGTTTGATATGAAAGCGCTAAACGGAAAAGCTATATATTTGGGTGTACCTATGCTATTTTGGCCAGACATACATTCATTCACTATTCTCACGTTGTGAGGGAGAGGACAGTATTACAACAACTAGCCGCGTAGACCTATGACAGCCATTAAATGACAAGCTTCTGGCTCTTCAATTGCCATGTCAAAGACCAAGAAGCATCCATAAATTAATGCTTGTGAAATTAATGTTCTATATAAAGAGCTGCAGAAGGGACAGTGGGGTGTGTCATCCAAGAATGATAAAGATGATCCACAAGCTGCATCAGGTGCTATGGCATAAATGTTGCACAATATGGCTATTTATTGTTTTTGTATGACGGCATGGCATTTGTTTCTGAACGTCCAGAATTTTTTAAGTACAAAGTGTCTATGTATTTGAGAATGTTGGCATAGAGTAATTTTGATCATTATTACAACTTTAGAGACATTCGGCTTATACTTGTGGTGGCAACCTTCTGGCCCTTCAATAAAGATAAGCAAAGCTTTATATGTACCTAATTGTTTATGGTGATCGTTAAGGAATCATTTTTTTTTTCTAAATCTCATCCAATTAATTGCATTTTTTGGTGTAAGTAATAAGAAACACGATAACCCAACAATTTCAATTACATTAATGACTTTCCCTCTTTTTCTTCACAAGTTGTTAATGCACTCTTCAAAATTTCATAAGAAAAAATCTTAATCTAGTTTATCATAATTAGTTAATTTTAAGTGATCGTCCATGTGAGTATATTTAAAACCACTCTAAAACCTAAAGAGAGAGGTGGGTCCTCCTAGCTGTTTGAACTTTTTGAAATTCAATTTAATCAAACTTATTTATCAATGGGTGAAAAGCAACCCTAGCAGAGTGGCAGAATGCGCTTACCTCACTCTGGAGAATCATGGACCTCTCAATAAATAACATTATACCTAGTTGAAAATAATTATATTATTTTTTATTAATGGAGAAAATGGTTACACAAGTTGTAATGTATCTCCCTAGTTTAGGATTAGTTCCTAGAGTTTAGGGGTTTGGTTGCAACTTCCTAATTTCTAGTGTTGTACTTAATGATGTAATCTTTCATGCATGAATGCAGAGTGTATGAGAGTGATCTCTTTGTTCAGAGTGTAGTCTCCAAGTGCAGGCCTCACCTGTGAGCTACACCTCCTTCTTTTCCAATTATGTTCACATTTTATCTTGGTATCAGAGCTCAAATTGGGTGAGCCTAATCTTTCATCGCCTTTGTGGCTAGCTTGCCTTTGTGGCAGAATCATCTTTGTGGCTTGAGGTGCCTTTGTGGCTTGAGGTGCCTTTGTGGCTGCGTGTACACAAAAGCTTTGTGCTCAATTGAGCAGGTGGACTGTAGAACACCTGGCTAGGTCTCAGATGATTTTTTAATTTTCTGAGTAGAAGGGGGTTGGCGCACTTTTCGCGCAACTGGCGCGTCTGTTCGGCCATTAATCGCGCCACCGCGTCAAAATACCAGACTAGCTCGAAATCGCACGGAAAAATTGCGCCTAGTGTTCTAAACACCGATTTCATCTGGGCGCGGGTTTTTTGCTTGAGAGGGCGTCAACTCACCTTCAAGGGGATCCGCGGGAAGCCTCATCTTCGTTTGACGATTTGCAAGGGGAGAAGATTGGAGAAGTTGCAAAGCTATCCGGGAGAGGCAGATCGGATTAGTTTTTATCAGATCGATTTTTCGACTGTATTGAAAAACAACGAATTTGCTCATCAGAGCGGGATTGATTTTGCAGATTTGTCAGATATTGCTAGATCTGAATTAGTGGGTAGATCAGGGGACCGGCAGATTAGTGGCAGAAAAGTGACAGATCGATTTGACAGGTATCGATTTTTTTTTTACTGTTGGGTAGATTCATTTTGTAGATTTGATCAGAATTAGTAATACAATGAAATCTTATCTCCACGACTCTGGCAAACTCGATGTATCTAACTTCACAAACTTGAAGTTTAAGATCCAGACCTTGCTTGAGGGTGCGAATGCTTGGTCCATAGTTACAAGTGATGAGCAGAGGCCGAACACAAGGACAAAGGAGCAAGAATGGGATAAACAAGAGAACAAGGTGAAAGTTTTGTTGAAGATGTCCATGAAGGACAACATTATCCCACACATCAAAGACTGTAAAACGTCCGTGGAGATCTGGACGACCATCAAAAGTCTGTATCAGACCTAGAACACAAGTCGAATTTTGGCGCAACTGGCAAGTTATTTTCAATGAGGATGGACGAAAGTGAGACTGCTGCTGCATTTATTGCGCGAATTAAAGATGTGAAAGACGGATTGGGGGACATCGGAGAGAAGGTGTCTAACTCTGATCTTGTCACAATCACACTGAACGAGATGCGAGATGAATTTCAAATGTTCATCACTAGATTGGCGGCAAGGGAGAAAGCGCCCACATTTGAAGATCTGACAGGGATATTGCTGCAAGAGGAGGAGCGACGACAGAACTTGAACCCCTGGAGTGATGATCTTGCACTGATGGCGAAACGACAATCATTCAAAGGGAGGCAGCCACAGTAGCAATCACATCAAAAAGGAGGAACATCGCAGAAGAGTCCATATAAAGGTATGCTTGCAAATAATCCTGTAAAGAAATGTTATTATTGTAGAAAGAAGGGTCATGTATAGAATGTATGCTTTAAGAAGTAGGCTAATGATGCAAAGAGGAAGCTGGCAATTGCAAAGCATAGAGGACACTTCGTTGAAGAAGATGTTGAAGAAGATGAAGATTTCAGTCATGAATTTCGACTGTTCACAGTCGACTGTGCCCTTTCAGCATCTAATTTGGACGATATCTAGTATGTCGATTCCGGAGCATCCTCTCACATGACAGGTAAAAAGAAATTTTTTGAAAGTCTTGAAGAAAGTAGATACGGATCAAAAATCTATTTGGGAGATGATAGTGGATACGAGATTAAAGGTTATGGGGTTATTCCAGTCAAGTTACCAAATGGAAAAATTAGTCACCTTAAAAATGTTTTATATGTACCTGGAATTAAGAAAAATCTGATATCTGTATCCATGATAATTGATCAAGATATGCAAGTCGAGTTCTTCAAGACTCATTGTGTGATAAAGGATTCCAGGAAAGAAATAGTTGCAACAGGCGTGCGCGTTGGAAGCCTATACAGACTGGATGTAAAGAGTATATCAAAGTGAGCCATGGTTGCAGGAGGATTGACAGCCGAACAACTCTGGCATCAGAGATTCAGTCACTTGAAGTTGCAGGACCTCATGCTATTGCAGAGAAAAGGTATGGTTGAGGGGCTCCCTATCTTTCGTAATATTCAGTTAAATTGTGATGGTTGTGCCTTAGGTAAAATGCATAGAGAACAGTTTCCTGTGCATGATAGGAGGAAGGAAATAGATATTTTAGAACTAGTGCACACTGATATATGCGGACCTATGCAGACAAGGTCGCTAGGTGGAGTGTACTATTTTCTGTTATTTACTGATGACTGCACTAGATATTCATGGGTTTATTTTCTGAGTAAGAAAAGTCAGACTTTCCAGTGCTTTATAGAATTTAAAACCTTGGTGGAAAAATAGTTTGGTAAGAGTATAAAAATTCTCCGATTTGATCAAGGGGGAGAATACAAGCTAGGGGAATTCATGAAATTCTACAATTCTCATGTGATTGTTCAGTAGTTTACAGTGCCACACACACCACAGCAGAATTGAGTTACAGAGCGCAAAAACAAAACCTTAGTGGAGTGCGCAAGGAGCATGTTACAAGATAAGGGTATGTCTAATAGTTTTTGGGCAAAGGCTATTAACACTGTTGTATATTTGAAGAACAGAAGTCCTACCAGGTATCTTGGCTTCAAAACTCCCTTTGAAGCTCTATATGGATTCAAACCAGCAGTAAACCATCTAGGAGTATTTGGTTCAAAAGCATTTGCCCATATACCCAAAGCTGATAGGAAGAAATTAGACCCTAAAGCAGTTAAATGCATCTTTGTCGGTTATGACACAGAATTAAAAGCATCTAAATTGTTCAATCCTGAGTCTCATAAGATATTTGCAAGTAGGGATGTAGTGTTTCATGCACAGGTACAGGAAGGGAAAGATGACATTGGTGATGATTGGCACATTCCATTGTTGATGGATGAAAACAGCGAGGATGAAAGAGAGCAGGAGCATAAACAAGAGCAAAAAGAAGAGCAAAAAGAAGAACAGGAAGAAGGTGATAATGCAAGCCCATTTAGATCTGAAGAAAACAAATTTGAGGTAAGTCCCCTACCAAGGAGATCAGGTAGGAATACTCAAAAACCATTAAAATTGAAAGACTATGCTTTGATGTCAAATGTTTTGAACATTATAGAGCCCACTAATTACAAAGAAGCTAGTCAATTTAAGGAGTGGAGGGCTGCAAAGAATGAAGAGATAGAATTTATCCTTAGAAACGACACTTGGGATTTAGTTGAACTGCCTAACAATAAAACACCCATAGGATGTAAATGGTTGTTTAAACCAAAAATGAATGCAGATGGAAGTATAGAGAAATTAAAAGCTAGGCTGGTTGCAAAAGGATATCCACAGCAGGAAGGTATAGACTTTCATGATACTTTTGCACCTGTAGCAAAGTTAAATACAATCAGAATGCTTATTTCTTTAGCTACTAAATATAAGGGAGCTACACTAGCTTGATGTTAAATCTGCATTTTTAAATGGTGAGTTAAAAGAGGAAATTTACTTAGTACAGCCAGAAGGGTTTGTAAAGCAGGGGCAGGAACATCTTGTTTGCAGATTGAAAAAGGCTTTATATGGCTTAAAGCAAGCACCCAGGTCTTGGAACGAAAAGGTTGATTCTTTCTTTTTAGAGTATGGCTTTCACAGAAGTTTAAATGACCCAAATTTGTATACCAAGTACAATAAGCAAGGGTAGATTATTCTGATTTTTTTGTATGTAGATGACATGATTATAGCAGGAGATGCAGATGATTTAATCAGAGGAATCAAAAGGCTTATGGCACAAGTTTTTGAGATGAAAGATCTCGGAAGACTTCATTACTGTCTGGGACTAGAAGTATGGAGAGATATTGGGCAAACTTTTCTTACCCAAGGGAAGTATGCCAGAAATCTGTTGGAAAAGTTTGGTATGGATCAATGTAGATCAGCGCAACACCTTTGCAACAGAATCTGAAGTTGTGCAGTGACGATGGCACTAAGGAGGTTGATGCTACAATGTACAGACAGCTGGTTGGCAGCTTGATATATCTCACAACAACCAAACCTGACTTGGCATACTCTGTTAGTGTGTTGAGCCAATTCATGTCAAAACCGCTTGAAAGTCACTGGGTAGTAGCAAAAAGTGTGTTGAGGTATCTTTGTGGTACTGTTAACTATGGCATTTTATACACTGACGCATCTGATGTTATTCTAGTAGGTTTTTCCGATTCAGACTGGTCAGGTAACTTGGATGATCGAAGGTCCATCACAGGTTACGCATTCAGCATAGGATCCAGGGTCATAGCATGGAGTAGCAAGAATAAAAGCATTGTAGCCTTGTCTTCGTGTGAAGCTGAGTATCAAGCATTGTGTGCAGCGACGTGTGAAGCGATCTCGTTGAGAAGGCTTCTCAATGATGCAGGAGAAGAACAGAAGAATTCCACTTCCATCAAAAGCGACAACCAAAGCACCATTAAATTGGCATACAATCCAGTGTTTCATAAAAACACCAAACATATAGACACTTAGTTCCATTTTGTCAGGGAGAAACTACAGTCAAAATAAATTATTGTGGAATATTGTAAAACTTGTGACGATATGGCTGATATTTTTACAAAGCCTCTTGCACGTGTGAATTTTGAATTGTTTAGAAGGATGCTAGGAGTTCAGGACAACCCTTTCTCCATTAGGGGGGGAGTTGAAAATAATTATATTATTTTGTATTAATGGAGAAAATGGTTACACAAGTTGTAACATATCTCCCTAGTTTAGGATTAGTTCCTAGAGTTTAGGGGTTTGGTTGCAACTTCCTAATTTCTAGTGTTGTACTTAATGATGTAATCTTTCGTTCATGAATGCAGAGTGTACGAGAGTGATCTCTTTGTTCAAAGTGTAGTCTCCAGGTGCAGGGCTCACCTGTGAGCTTCATCTCCTTCTTTTCCAATTCTATTCACATTTTATCTTACCTTACATTTAAGTCTTGTTTCTGTGGATCACATAAGCGAACATCAAAATTTCTTTTACAGATACCAAATAAATCATAGAGAGTTTCATCAAATAATGAAACATACTCTTTTAAAACACTAGGGCTGAATCGATAACTAAACTTATCTTAATGGCATATTTCGATAGGCAAATTTATTTCGATGGTAGATTTCACAAAATTATGCTGCCCTAAAATAACTTCGCAATTTTTTTTACGTGTGGAGTTCGAGGAGTGCTAAGCACAATGAAACTTTCCTCCGCACTTCCACATTCCAAGGAAACCCTATAGTATTTTAAGTGATAATTTTCAAAAGGATGCTACCCACGTTGATCAACAGACAATTTCTCACGTTGAGTGGATCGTGAGTTTCAATTTCCAATTATTTATGTAAGTGTGATCTTGTCCACCATGATTTCAAGACCCTTTATATTAATATTTGTTGAAATGTAATTCCAACTGCCACATTTACTCTAGAAAACCACCAGATTTCCCCGCCGCTTTTGCTGAGCAAATGGTATTTCTCAAACGGCAGTGATTACAATTAGCAGTTGACACGTGATTGATGTAAGGATTCTGGACACCACATATCTCCACAATGGTATGATATTGTCCACTTTGGGCCTAAGCCCTCATGGATTTGCTTTTGGACTTAACCCAAAAGGCCTCATACCAATGGAGATATTTGTCCATCCTTATATACCCATGATCCCTCCCACTTCTAGTCAAATGTGGGACTATGGTCGTATACCCAACAATCCTCCCCTCGAACAAAAGGACCATTGAGCCTCCCCTCAAACAATTATCCATCCGTCCACTCTCTACCAACCAGGATTCTCCGCTCCAATGCGTTGGAAGCACACGCCTTACATGGAACACCCACCTGCCTCGAGAGCTTGCTCTATCCCAGGTCAACTCCTCTTCACCGTGTTGGGAGCAGGCACGTCCATGAAGAATCCGGAGCACACCGCCTGTTTAACCGAGCTCATCCACGGATCCCATCGTGATATTACCGGGGCCCACCACCTTCGTTCGACATTCCGAGGATTCATCCACTTGGCTAACTTCGGGGCATGGCTCTGATACCACTTGTAAGGATTCTGGACACCACATATCTCCACAATGGTATGATATTGTCCACTTTGGGCCTAAGCCCTCATGGATTTGCTTTTGGACTTAACCCAAAAGGCCTCATACCAATGGAGATATTTGTCCATCCTTATATACCCATGATCCTCCCCACTTCTAGTCAATGTGGGACTATTGGTCGTATACCCAACAATTGAGTAGTTTTTCCAAAACAGGTTTTTTCCAGAACGTAAAGTTGTTCAGCAGAAAAGGGCTTGCGGTATGGTTTGACAACCGTATCAACGGTTGTGTACAAGCCTGCACCATATGAACTTGGAGTGAAGTGAAAGTTTTTCGTTTTGACCGCCGTTTATAACATTAAAGCAATAAATGTAATTTACTATGGTCGTAGAATTATTGGTAAATGTTTTAATTTTATTGTTTTTTATTTTTCACAGGTGTAGTTTTGTTTTTTTTAAGGCAGATGTAAAAACAAAAGGTCAAGCCCTGTTTTGTAATTCATTGCAATGTAATGTAATGAAACATATACGCAGCAGCGTGAAGTTTTTATTTGTTATTGCATATGTAATGTAAGGGAAGCACGCATAGGTGAAGAATTTTCACACAGCAGTGTGAATGTTTTATTTGGGAATATGCAGCAACGCGTATGCAATATTTTGTTGAATATGAGATGTAATGGGAAACGCAGCAGCGCGTGACCATGTAAGAGAAATTTGTATTACACACAGCAGTGTAGAATTTGGAGAGAGAGAGAGTATATTTTTTAAGAGAAGATAGAGTAATTTTTTTTAGTGAGGAACTGAAGGGTTCCTGGAAAATCCCTCGAAATTTGTAACAACAATTGTTTTTATTAATGAATACAAAGTTTTATTGTGGATATGAAACACTATGTTATCCCAAACAATTTCAGTTTTTGTTTGGAATTATCACAAATTCCTAACAATATTCATTATTAATTGAGGAAAAAAAACATAACTTCCATTATATAAACATAAATTTACATGTCGTGTATGTATCAGATGCATGCATACGTGACCAGGCCACAAAAATACTCAGCCATGTCAACCACTGTATACAGTTCAATGTCAGAAACCGTTCCAAAAACTTAAAAAAATACCTCTCCCAGAAACCCATATCAAAAGGTGTTCGACTTGTAACATAGCATAAGAATGGTGTCCAGCTATGTGTCCAAATATTTTCCTGGCCAATAAATAGATATATTCAGTCTGATCAGTCGTACATCCTGAACAATAAGCAAAGCGTAAAACATAATTTGAAGTAGCATCAATAATGTTGCTATCCATAAATAAACGATGAATGGATAGACTCCTGAATCAACCCATTTACGTGCTCATGAGTGATCGTCCAAAAGCTGAGAGCCCGTGTTGCCCCAACCTTTGAAAGAGTGTTTTTCATCCCGTTCATCTCCTTGTATATATACCTGCATGAAATGTAGTCGAAAAACGACTTAAGATATAAGATCTCATCAAGAATAGGTAATAAAGTGCAGTGTGACATCTCTGTGTATAATTAAACCAATTTATGACTTTCATCGAGTCACCAAAATCCAGATGGAGTGACATTCTTTTTCCACGACCAAGCACAATAGAAGTTTTAGGGAAAGCAATTCAGCATAATTGTTTGTGCACCTACCAAGACCAATCTGAAAGTAGAAATAGTGTTAATTAGAAAGATAAATAACTATTCCCCACAAACCCCGTCAGCATATAAAGCTTCATCAAAATATGTCCATGGGATATCCTGAACAAATTCTTCCATCAATATGAGACATGGAATATGAGAGTTATCAGGGTGAGGTAATTGCTTAAAAATTGCAGATATCATGCCACCAAAATGAGAGTAAGAGTGCCCTTCAATATGGCCCTATTTCTTAACAACCAAATGCCCCAACATATCAATAGGTAATGCATCGAAAGTCATGTAAAATTTGCACACACAAATTTCTTAATCCAAAAGAAATATATATAAACCAAATTTAAATTTTATATAATGCTGGGTAATAACTTGAATTATGAATACAACCTACAATCGGACTTTATTTTTATTATAAGTTGGCAATGTCAAATTTGAAAGCTAGAGAGACACTCGTGGATCTCCCTCAGAAGGCAAAGCATGAAGATCACAGGAGTCCTATTAATAGGGCCATGCGCATGCGCAGTGTCTATTGCAATTGGTGAGGCTATGGCCCACCATTGAACTAAAGGTTGCGTCACGTTCCATGGTAACCTCAAAACCACTGGCCGTTACTCCTACATAAAATGTTTCATCCTGGATTTTTTCATAGCTTTTGAGAATGTATAGGTTGGTTTTCGTTTGGTGTTCAGGTATTTCTGTTCGCACTTCTCTGCACCTCCACATTGTGTATAAAAAATGCATGCAAAGATGCGGAGAAGTGTGATGTTCTGAATGCAATGCATATGAATACGTCGACTTTGACCTATGAAATTTTGATGTGATTGAATTGTTTTCATGTCACATTACTTGCTCCTGGATTGCACTAATACATTTTAGTACTTGAATTATTTCCCAATTTGCACAAGCATGATAGCTTCTGTTATTTTTCTTCGCTTTTTCTTCGTTGTAACAAATTCATTGCCAATCGGCCACAAAAATCTTATCAAGAATCACAAATTTCAAGGACGAACGTGATTGGGTCAAAACAAAAGATGGAACACCATGAACTTAAATAATTGGCATTTAACTTTTCATATATCTTCAATTTACTATTATATCGTAAGGTTTCTTTAGTTTGTTTCTGGTGAAAGGTAAACTTAACATCACTAGCCTTGTTTCATTTGTATGTTTTGGTTGGAAATATATCTTCAACGTAATATATTTACTACTACAAATGACTTAGTATCAAAATAAAAGCCGGAGGAGAGGAGAAGGTAACGTTGTCCCGTTTGATTTACCATTCACACTCGCATGCCATGGATAATGCTCACCTACTGGAAGTATATGGTGACATTCGAGGCCAATTAAGTGCGCACTATTGTTTCGGCCTTGGCATGGTATATATAAATTTCTATCTGGAGGATAGAAAACAACGAACAATAGGATTTTGGCGATCTTGTCATCTCATGGGATGAATAAAATGCTTTATCATTAATGTTATAAGACATTCCGATTTAGCAAGATAACAATTGTGCGGACACAAAACTAAGTGTTAGTAGGTGATCTCCTTGAACATAATGAAAATGATTGGTTGAATGTATGATTTCTATTGGAGATGATGAAATGGTGTGCGGGGAATGTGTTTGTGTAACAAGGGACACAAACCCCCTGCTCACTCGTTTTCTGGCGCACCTTTTCTTTCGACGCCCAAAGTAGTGTCTAACAACCCTTACCTCACCTTGGAGGACACACGTTGCAAAATTGACGATATGTATAATTTTAATTTTGTGGAGTCCACAAATGCAGGGGTAAACCAATAAATACTTAAAATAAAGTTAATAATAAAATAGAAATGGTGCCATGTATTATTCATAAGAAAACATTACATAGGAATTAATATTTTGCTTGAGCATTTGATATAAAAGTGCTAAACAAAAAAGATATATATTGAGTAGATTTGAATGTAATGGAATAAATCATGAAAGAATATGAAATTACTCCACACAACCACAAATGAGAATTACTTATCGTGAATGTAAGCCAATGGTGTCAACATGGACAACTTTCTTTATGGTTTTAGTTTCTATGTGTATAAAGAATTGTGTGGAAACTTTCTCATTATGGAAAGTGCAAGTGCACATGTGCCGAGAAAATTAATGAAATCTCTTCGCACTCTACATACAACAATGAGTTACCCATGGTGTGTCACCATGTTCCACCAAGACTTCGGTGCAGGGAGATGCACATGGGGGGCGTGTAGGTGTACCCTCAAATTTTAGGGAAATTTCAGGAGTGTAGAGGGACGTTGAGGCATATATATATATATTATATAATATATATATATAATTATATATATATATAGATAAAATTCAAGTTCATATTCATTGTTCAATAATGAAAGCATAAATATTAAATAGACTAATAGTACTACCAATACATTGAAAATTGATCTATACATAAAATTTAAATTCATAATTGAATCAAATAATGACATATATTGATCCATACTCATTATTCATCCATACCATGAGATTCAATAATAAAATTCAATAATGAATATTCAAATACATTGATCCATATCATTCATCATTCTACAATCTACATTGATTTAAAAATTAAATTCATCATTCATCATTCTAGAATCTAAGTTGAAAGAAAAACATACTAGTATATTACTATATACTATATACTAGATACTGAAGTTTGAACACTAAATTTATATAACTCAAAGTTTCATACTAAAAAATAGTTAAGAGTCAAGAGTCAAGAATTAGTCTGAGGTCATCAATATCTAGTGTCACAACTCAAATGCTAAAACTAGAAAGTAAAAATGGATAATGAACACTGAAAATAAAATCAACATCAAGGACTCAATCTCAATGATTGGTCCTCTACATCCATATGTTGCATGAAGTCATCGGGACCATCAATGAGAATGTCATTATCTGAGTCAAAGTCATTCTCTTAAGTAACCAAACGGACCTCCAACCAAACCATGATGTAACCCATCTGGTTCATCCTCATCGTTTATCTGTGCACTATCCTCTCGATCCACATCCCATCGTGTTGTTGGTCCCCTCTAATACTCTAGTATTTTCCTATGTGCAAGACGTAGAGAATTGTGCACTGCAACTAGATTCGTTGCTCTCCTAGAGGAAAGCCTATTCCTATTGATAGAGTGGATGAAGCTATATGTCGACCAATTCCTCTCTATTGTAGAGGAACTAGCAATCCGAGACAATAAGAAAATAGAAAGTTGTTGGATCTCTAGAGCATCATCCCCATCCATGGTCCACCAACCAATGGGGTCAGTCTAGCCCAAATCATTGTGATCTTCCCTTGCATCAAGGTTGTTGAAGGGACCATTGATACTTGCAAATTGTATCCATTGTCTCCTAATTTTTCTCCCTTCTTATGAAATATGCATCTTTGTAATGGCAGCTCGAAATCTCTTTTCGACCTTTGGATATTCAATGCGAAGAATTCTACCAGTCCTTGCCACATACCATTTTGGGTTGAGTGCATAAATTTCCATGTGCAAAGGTGTATTCATTTGATCCCACCTACGCTTAATAATGAGTCAAATATGGGTCGTATAGAACTTTAAGGAAGGATCTTTCTCATAAATGGCCACCCTTACCTGATCCAATATACTATCAAAAGTCTCATAAATTTCTCCAAGAGTAGGATAATTTGCATTAGTGTAGTGAATGACCTCAACTACAGGATGTAAGAGTGACACTAAATAACCACAATATGTCCACTAATCATTATCCAATATATGAATCTTGATTTTATTCCCTTCCTCTATCTTGGAATTTGCCCATCTGTTCCAATATGGAGTCACAACCATGGCCTGTAATGCTTACTGGACCTCCAACATCCTCTCTAATAAAAGAAAATAACTAGTATATATTGTATCAGTGTGCTTGAAGAATTCCTTCTTTGCATGAGATCTATACATGGCTAAATAGGTGTGGGGATTGCAAATAAACATATGCACATTTCTTGCAGTTGTCACCAAGTTAGATACCCACTCAATTTTTCCAATGTCTTTCAATGCATTATTGAGTGCATGCACACAACAGGTGTTCCAAAAAATATGTTTGTATCTACTCCGAATCATTAATCATGTTGATCTACACATTGATGTTGCATTTGTCAGAGCCTGTACAAAATTTGTAGAGCCAACCTCCTCTATAGCATCACAGAGAAGCTCAAATTGGAAAGTTGCATCTTTGTGCTTTCGATGCAGCTTTCGAAAACAATCAATAGCTCTAAGAAAGAAAGGTCCCTCTCAGAAAGTAATTATGATGTTGATAAGTGGACGTTTGGCAATGTTTTTCCACCCATCCATAACAATACAACAACCTTCCCTCACCCATGTTTACCTCAAATTTTCCTTTTTCACATTAATATTGGCCACATTCCTTTATAATATCACCGTCCTCAACTTATGTTAACTTGGGGGCACTTATTGAGTTCTAGTTGATGCAATTTCTTTGACCATCTCCTTGTAGTAAGGAGAACGATTAACATGGAAAGGAATTCCATTGGAAAAAAGAAATTTGCCAATGGCATCATCTATGTCATCACAATTTAGCTTACTATATATCCTTACAAGAGTTGGTCCCACTACACAAAAACTGGAACCCTTAGTCCCAACAGGAGATGGTGGAGGCATATTTTTCATCTCTTTTAATTTTCTTTTGGAGATTGTATCTTAATAAATAATTTGATGAGCTTGAGCCATGACATTTTTGCTTGAGAACATGCCCTTTTCATCTTCTATCGTTTGCATCCTCAAGAGCTTTTATTTTTGCAGCATGGTTAATTTTGTACACATATTAACCCCTTTGCCACCAAAACCCAAAAGATGCATCTTGACATGACTATAACTCCCTGCCCAAGAATGGCCACAAACATTGCATGTCCAATGGTGTGTCCCACCTCTTTTACTTCCTGGTTTTGGTTTAGTTGAAGAGCAAACCATTTTGGTAGCATATATCAAAAGAGTTTTTCTTGGATTAAATGTCCCCTTTGCAAGTTCTGCCAATGACTTTGATGGGGTTGGAGTCATTGGACTGAGAGTAGCACTAGCTGCACTACTGCCATGGGTTTCATTCATTGTTGATGGGGTTTCATGTTGAAGAGGACTTATTGTTTTAGGATCATATTCACTATCAATGTCGGTGGCATTGTGGCTGCTATCGTGATCACTCCTTTTTCACTTGCAACTCATTGGGTTTCACTTTATTTTGCAGATTTTTTTTATATTTAGCGCCCTGCATGAAGAGTTTTAAAATTTAAAATTTTAATGCCAAATGTTTTTGATAATTCTAATTTGTCAAAATATAAAATTTAAAACTACTAATAATTTATAAATCTGAGTGGTTACTAGTTATCATGGTTTAGAAAAAAATTAAAATGCCACAACTTACCAGACTAAAAAGAATTCAAACTTGGAATTGGAATCTATAGACCCATGTTGGATGCTACAAAATTGCAAATGCCAAAAAATGATAGCAAAATTAAATCTAGATGCTAGATGTTGGAGGTAAAAAATGATTGATGCCAACGATGGTCGAGATAGATGCAGCCTGCAAGTAGTGGCACAAAATGTCAAAAGCACCACAAAATCGTTAGTCAAGGAATCCCACAAAAACAATGGTCCAAAAAAAATTAAAAATCATATATGAAACTTTATAGTCACCTATGGCTCTACAACAAAGGGTTGGTGACAAGCAATGCTACAACAAAGGGTCGAAGGCAGCAAGCAAGTTACAGCCTGCAACAAATATCGATGGAAATATGATTTACGTTGAAGTGGACTGAGGGTCAACGCTGGCAAAGGCGGGTTCAACGTTACGTTGGAGTGGACTGAGGGTTGACATTGGCAAAGGAAGGTTCGACGACGACCTATGCAGTGTGGAAGCCACAAGCAACGAAGCATGAGCATTGAGTAGGGACTGTGGAAAACCGAGTGTCGAGTGATTGTGGAGCTACGAACATCAACTGAATGTGGAGTGTGGGCAGAAGGCCTCAACACCAGTCTACAAAGCATGGGCACAATTAAGAGCTCAACGTGGAACCAATGGTGATAGAGCTCGACGTGGAATTGATGACGACATAGCTTGACGTGGGTGCAGGCAAAGAGCAGAGTGAAAACTCAAAGATCGATGGCAGAAATGAAAAAGGAAACATAGGTAAGTTTTCATTGTTTTAATTTTTAGTTGTTAGTTTTGTTTTTTATTTATTTATTTATTTTTTAGTTTTTTAATACACTAATTTTCATTTTTTTAAAGGTCATTAGACAAATTCAAAGGGGGGTGTGTCCCCCCTCAAAAGGGGATGCTCAGAAGCACCCCTTTTTCTGGGGGACACCCAAAATCACCCCTTTTGGGTAGTCGCATCTCCCACACTAGGGAAACAAACCCACCTCTATCTCCCCAAGTCTCCCCAAAACGGGTCTGTGGGGAAATGCACCCCCAAGAGTCCCCCTGACCCAAGTGTGTGGGGTGCAAGGGGTACACGCACCTGACCCTATGGGACGCGTCCCCGTGGAACATTTTTGTGTTGTGTCCAATTTCAGGTCAATTACTATCTCTTTCTATTTAAATAATCTCGAAGTACATGGAATTTCAAGAGATGTCAAACACTTTTTAATATTGAGATTCCATGTGGAGGTGTCGAGGAAGCATGTGTGGAGGTGAGAATAATAAACGTTTGGGGAGATGGAACATTCTCAAATTATTATCTGTATTAAAACATTACATAGGAAATAATATTTTTCTTAAAAAATTGATATGAGAGTGCTAAATAGAAAAAAGCTATATATTTGCATAAATTTTAGTTTTATGGACTAAATCGTGAAAGAATCTAAAACGACTTCGCACTTCACACTTCACACAGAACGACAAACAAAAAGGAATTTGAAAGATTGAATGTAAGCTAATGACACTAACATGAACAACTTTGTTTATGGTTTTAGTTTCCATGTGTATAAATAATTATGCAGAAGCTTTCTCATTGTGAAACCATGCGAAGAAAACTCTACACAATGAAATATCTTCGCACTTCGCATACAACAATGAGTTAACTATTGTGTTTGGTGTCCAATTTTGGATCAATTATTATCTCTTTTTGTTTAAATAATCTCAAAGTACATGGAGTTTTTGGCGATGTCAAATGCTTTTTAACACTATGAGTTCCTTCACATTTAATGCAGAGGTGTCGAGGAAGCATGTGGGGAGGCGAGAATAATTGTAGGTTACATAAACAATTATGGAAACAGAACATTTGTTAATAGTGACAAAATGTGAACTCCACACTACCTTAATCAATTAATTAACCGTAAGAGAAAAACTATATTATGTTGTAACTATTAAACTTATTATTTTATGAATTGAAAACATCTATATTTCGACTAAATTTTTATCTTCATGTCATTAAAATTATTTAACAATAATATGAAATAACTTTAAAAAAATGACATCTATAAAAATGTTAATAAAATTCTCTATCATATTTAAAATTATTCAAACCAATTTTGTTATATATATATATATAGATAGATGATATAATTGTTTAATCTATTATTATATATTAATTTTATTTTTTTTAAAAATTATTATTTTTAAATTTAACTTAGATTAATTAAAAATTTTTAAAAATATTGAAAAGTTAAAATTTTAACTCGTTCTAAAAAATATGAAAATGTTTTAGATAATTTACGTATTTTATGAGAATAATAATTAAAGTTAAATTTATAAATTAAACTAACATTAAATTATAATTTATGAATATTTCTATTTCTTAAATTTATTAGGCATTATACAATTTTTTTATATTTCCTTTAAATCATCATTGCTTACATTTTAAAAAATATAACTTATAAATTTATTTTGAATTTTTAATGTAAATCGATATCTTATAAAAATTTTAAAACACTGTTACATTTCCTTGTTAAAAAATTATATATATATATAATATATATTTTTTTTTGTTTAGGAAGTATGTTTCTTCAGATTTCAAATCTCATTTGTTTTTAAATGAAATTTAATAATGATGGCGTGCTTTTATTAATACAATAAGCTATAATTGTAAATTTACTTATTTTATTATTAAATTAAATTTAAAATTTAAATTATAAATTAACATAACAACCCAATCATTATATCAAATGTATTATAATGTAATCCATTATTCATACACATCTAAAATCATATTAACTATTATAATGTAATCCATTATTCATACACATCTTAAATCATATTAACTATTTGAACAAATCAGAATGACTATTTTTATATATGACAAATTTAAAAAAAAAAACAAATCAGATTACAATTTAAGCACTAAACACTATCATATTAGACAACGAAATTGGAAGAACAACCATAGTACACATAATACACACAATAATATTTTCTATTACACCATAAATCACACGAATATATCACATATTTATGCACTTATGTGATTCAAGCGATTTCAAACAAGGAGATTGCTTGTTGAGAAATTATCTCAACAACCTAACCAACCAACAAAACAAATCTACCTACATGTTATTGTAAGTATTATTTCCAAGTACCTCCCATAACGCTTAAATTACACAAATAACATTGCATGAAATACAAATTACACTACATATGTCATATATGGTCTTCACTTGCACTTCTACCCACTTTGAAGTCTCACATATGACCCTCTTTCTTCACCACAGTCTTTGAGCTTCCCACTTGACTCATTTAAGGTATAAATACCTTTGACCATCATTAAAGAAATTATAAGATCAATAATATTAATAGACTCAGCGCATCGGGGCTTCCACGATAAGATTCATCAAGTAATGGACCATTCTATAGAGCTACAGCAATCTGTCAGATATTCCACTTTCAGCTATTCACTAGTTTCTAGGAAGGCAGTTTGGATATTGAATGTGTTCAAAAATTGATCATACAACTCGACCTTTATATCACACAAGGATCTCATATTATAACCTATAGTTGTTGTTTAGGGGTTTCTGAGCACCAAGAACAACAAACCATAACAGTATAAATACAATCAAACTATTGATGTGTTGAAGGGTTTCCGAGTGCCAAGAACCACTAATTTGAATTATGCAACATTGTTCGATAATTGGTTCTGCATCTTTCAATTTACAAACCAAAAATATATATATCTGAAAGTAAAAAATCACTGAATTCTATAAATACAACCAAATTTCCTCCACCTATGCATTAAATTCAAAGACAACTTGGTCACAACTTTAAATTCATAGCTTCACTTTGGTAGTATGGAATATGAAGGCTCAATCACATAAATATGAAACTATTCTAATTGGCTCTAGACAATAGAGAAAATTGTAAGTATATCATTGACAAAACAACTCGAACTAAAATTCTAGAGTCGTTGAGTCAACAACTACATGTTAACCACACTGTGAACGATTACTTGAAACAAACTACAACAATTATCCCAAGACTCGACTTGCTACTTCAGTTTTGGGAACAACCTTGGATAAAGATGGTGGGACCACATTTCTCTGTAAAACAGAATACATGACTTTTATTAGCGAATGGAGCAATGACCCTCATCAAGGGTCACAGATATTTCTATTCGAGCAGAGGGAGTT